>SNQJ01S0081875.1:19805-31841 GCA_010110895.2 Picea sitchensis
ACTACAAAGTACCATATAGGATTTCTCATCACCCCAAATTCATAAAAAAAGTATAAAACCAAGAACTATATTAATCTCTTTAGATACAAGCTCTAGGAAATTATCGCTATATTAATTCAATGGTATCATTTAGATATTCCTTCTATCTAGCCACACCAAAATCTAGGACACTAGGAGATTTTTTCTTAATCTTCCCTAGCAATGACATGTCTAGGTTTACATGAGTTTTAGCTCAACCTTGGGTGACAATGTTGACTCTTGTACCTATCCTCTCTATAACATCATTGATTGGATCATTTATTATCGTCACACATATGGATTCAGTGGCCTCAAAATCCCTTATTTCACCTGGATTGCACTTGGACGTTGACCCCCTCAAATCTGAGTTTCTTGCATATGTCCCTACTTACATATATCCCAGAGAGGCCCCTATAGGATGGCATCTCTACCCACAAGGTCCTGTGGGTAGGGATGCCATCCTACAGGTTTGAAGGCATCCTATAGGCCTGTATGATTCCATCTCTGCCCACAGGCCCCTGTGGGAAGGGATTCCATATTGTGGACCTATAGGAATCAACTGATTTGTTTGAAGATGAATTCCACACACTTGATCTATTATGTTTGCTAAATACAGAGATTTCAATGCCTTCAATAATACATTAAAATCTTGAGTGAAATTATTATTTACCATCTGGTAGCTACTTTCTAGCATTTGTTGATGTCTTTCTACTTCTTTTACAAGAAATATGTCTTTGGTTATGTCATTATTTTTTTTAAACATGGAAAAAATCTACTTCTATTGTCATTTTAGTGTCACTAAACTATTTATTTCAATCTCTTAAGTTTGTCCAAGACTTGTTAGATATCATCCTGCTATATCTTTCAACATAGTTCTCAAAGGTAGAGAGTACAACATCAATCTAGACATATGTGTGGGAAATGAAACTTCTTGAAATAAAAATGTGTATTCAACATGTGTCCAATGTCGACACTGCCTTCTTTGATAAGTCAGGAAAAGTAACCGAGAAGCATAGAAACCCACAACTACATGCTCGCATATAGGGCAGATATTTCCTTGTATGATTGGAGCAAAGCATGTTGTAAAATATGGACAAGGCATATCCTTCTGACCACAGTACATAAGTGTAGAAGTTACTTCACCAACAAAAAAAGGCTTTTTGAAGTTGTTGGAACATGCCTAATTTTGATCTTTTGAACTTTATATTTTACCTCTTAGAAATAAAAGTTTTTACCCAAAAAGCAGAAAACTTAGAGAGTTGCCTTTTAATTTTAAATCAAATCCATTGGTTTTTATTTAGCAATAAGGCGCTTACAATATCTATCGTCAAAATGTTTCTCTCATTTGATCTAATGATCCTAATGATCTCCGAAGTTTTGAAGTCGTCTGAGTTTTAAAAGAAAGCCTTCAATGGTTGCTTTGCAGCTCCGGGTATTCCAGCAAACACAAACAACGAAAACCCCGAAACTCTGAAACCCAAAGATAACCACTCATGACTTTTCCTAAATAAATCATGAACACGAGTCATAGGACACGTGTCCTTTAAAAACCTTTCCTTGAGTTGACACATGGCACTCATTTTTGACATTTACGTCGGATGATTCGCTCGTTTTCAAGTGACATGTGGAACCTCTCTTTTCTCGACATGTCATCAGAATGACATCATCCCTACCATGTCAGTGTGAGAGATTACTCTTCGGTAGTTTTTGATCTCACAATCCCCGGATTATCAAAGCGTCGAAGCAAAGTGATTACAAAAAGTAAAAAAGGTTTTCAAGGAATTAATAAAACAGTTAACAACTTTAATGAGTCATGATTAAGAGTTAATTAATTACTTTGCAGTTTTGGATTTCAGAAAAATTCCCTTGTGCTATATTCAAAACTTCTGAAGTCCGAACTTCTGAAATACTTAAAGTTAATACAACATGATTAATTAAGACTTAAAAGTGATTACTCAGAGATTAACTCCTTCGCGAATTCAAACTTCGGGAGATTTCCACCCTGTCGCATCCAAAACTCTCAAACGTCAATCGTCGAAGTATTAATGACATTTATGATTGATTAAGGATAATGATTTCAAATAAGGATTGTGAATCACCAGGTAATGAATTCCATTAAGTTTAATAAATTCTTCGTCAGTAAAGATATACAAAGATCAATAGACTTTTTGAATAAAGCACTTCGAATTTCAAAGTCATTTTTACCATTTGCAATTAGCAGTTTTTATCCAGTGTAGAGATTACAAACTTCTCTTGTCACAGGTAAGCTAATTGTGTTCCCTGGAGGATTATGGCGCCACAAAGAGATGCAAAGAAGCTTGATACATCGGGTGATGATTCAAATCCAAACGCAGATGTGCTATCAGACACAACTCCACGAGTTGTGGACACCATTAAAACTTGGACGCAGGTTTTTGATGTCTTATAGCATGAGATCATTAACTGTCCAAACGACTCTGCCGAAGAAGACGACGGCTCCTTTAGAGCTAAGCTTAGACATGTAGCAGAGTCATAACTACATAAGATCGTCGCACGACCAAGAATCATACCCTACAACGATATGATAAATTGGGCCTTGGAACATGTCGACATCCAAACTAGGAGCATCATCAACCACCAACAGGTCGTCGTCGGCTCTTTCCGACCAGAGCACCTACAAGTAATGTAAAAACTTTCCCCTACTCCTAAATACACTTATAATGCCGCATTTATTCTAGAGTTTGAGAGAAAGGAATGCACCCAATACGCTAGAAATGGTCATGATATAGTCAAGACCTGGTGGGGACATCCGAAAAAATTCAGAGCTGACACTCATGGTATGTATGCCACGACGTCTTTATACACGCATATGTTATATGTAGCCATGATGCTCTGTCGCCTTTTTGGAAAGAATAATCCTACACATTTCTCAGTTGAGTGGGTAGCCATCATGAATGAAGTTGCCGAGGGTTACACCTTCAACTAGGCCAAAATGCTATCTGATAATTTGGCCAAGGAAATCGCTGAGTATAAATCAACAAAATCAAAAGGGCAGCCTGCCCCTTTTTACATGTCGGCATATGTTATGGATGTAATTTGTTTCATGACCCCTTTTCCCCTGAGGAACTAGAGTTGGACCCCAGCCAGTTCTAAACCAATTCATTTTTATCACTCCAAATTATGGGAGGAGAACGCCAAAGATTTATTCTACGAAATCTCTCACAACATTGTAGCGCATGTCCATGTAGCTATTAATGGTCACCCTCCGCCCCAGATTTCAGAAAGGATTATG
Organism: Picea sitchensis; assembly: GCA_010110895.2. Classification (NCBI taxonomy): domain Eukaryota; kingdom Viridiplantae; phylum Streptophyta; class Pinopsida; order Pinales; family Pinaceae; genus Picea; species Picea sitchensis. The sequence goes on from SNQJ01S0081875.1 coordinate 23,095, forward strand.
GGGAACCTAGGCAAGCTTGCAGACTGGTTCATTGAGGAGAATTTTTCCTATATCAGAGTATTTGGTTGTTCGGTTCCTCCTCATGCCCTCCCACCGTTTTTACCTGACAGGCTGGTGTGCAGAGAGGTGTCGTACCAGACAGTGGCAAGAGGTATCAACAAGGAGTTAAAAGAAGCGCAGAAAAAGGTCTGGCCGACTTTCCCCATTCAAGTTGGCATGTTCACATTGTTATATTTCGGTCACTCTAAAGTTGAGTCCGCAGCCTCGGAGGATGTCAAATTAGTTGACATTGAATTCAAGAAGCATGATCCACATAGGATAGTGGAAAATCATATGGCTTAGTTTAACATGACGCAATACATCCATGAGAATTCTCCTTATGACGAAATGTTCAGAGGAGTTAGATCTTATGAGGAAGTTTGAAGCAGATTCTAGACTCTGTCCCCTGACCAACAAGATGGTTTCCTCAGCTTTCAAAAACACAAACGAAAAAACTTACCAAAGATATTGCTAGGAGAGTCAATACCCACGCCTCCTTCATAGGAAGCTAGGCCTACAGGATCTGAGCCAAGTTGCTCCGTTAAGAACAAAGCTGAGGAAGTCCCAAAAGGCCCAGAAGTGTTATTTCATGAGATAAGAGCATCACTATCAGGATTGAATGATCCACAAGTGTTAGCTCAGTTCGAAGCCTTCATGAGTCAGGGACAAATTGTTCCTCATTCAACACCAGCTACTCCTACTGGCACCCTGAACACAACAGGACAAGAACCTTCCACCGAAATTAGTTCTCCTATCACATCATTAACCCCTCTATAGACCAGCATCGGAAATCCTAGTTCCGAACTCACTTTCATAGGTGATCTTACTCCTATCTTGCCCGAAGAGATGCCTAAGTCAGATTTCTTTTTTAGCAAGAAACGAAAATCCATCGTGAAGAGAGAATGTCACCAAAAGGATGGAGTAATCACTAAAGGGAAAAGACCGGTGTATAACGGGAAAGACCATGATGGTCTAGAGTTTGCAAAAGAAGTTCCAGGTTCATTAGGAGCTTTTTCCATTGCCAATCAATGGTCAGTGGATAATTTAACCGAACAACTGCGACATAAATGCCTCTTGGCAGAACAATTGCAAAATGAGATATATAGTACAAAGCAGATTGTCAGAAGCAGGATGAACTAGGACTTTGAGCAAATCAGGGCTCGTCATCAACATAAAATTAAGAAGCTACATGATAACCTTGATTTTCTCTACTAGAGTTCACAGACAAGCAAAGGACTGATCACTCAGCGTGACAACTTGATTGAGCAGCTGCAAGCCAGACTAACCCTAACAGATAACACAACGATAAACATTTCGGCCTTCAAAACACAAGCATCATAAGTCAATGAGAGGTTGGAAGTTTCCCAACAAGAACTCTATCTAAAAGTAGATGTTATCCAGAAATGTTATCAGGTAGTAGACCTTTCCCTAAAAGATATTTATGTCAAGGAAAAAGAGGCTCGCTTAGCCCGGTCTAAGTTTCAAGAAGTTCTCATATGGATGCAGAGAGATAATACCCCTGGTCTTACCCTTCTCTCTCATTCTGAACAAGTAAGAGGCGAAATGGCCCTAAAATCCTGGGAAACAAATCTGGAAGAAGGAAAGAAACTGGCCAGAGAGGTAAAAGAGGCTTGTCTAGAGGCATTGTCTTCATTAAATAAAAATATGATTGAGTTCGAAGGGAATAATATCTCATAGGCCTTGGGACAAATTGAGATAGAAATGAACTAGCAAATCTCCAGAAAGAACAAGGAAAACACTCAGGCGACCATCCAAGAGATGAGCCATATTGATTTGCTTAAAATCAATGAATGGTTGGTCAGTCCAAGTTCACGGTTTCAAGTCACAGTCCAAGAGGTGAACAAGATCCAGGGGACACTGCCACAAATACAAAAGAAGATGTTTTCTTTTGAACTAAATGAAAGGATTGAACCTTCAAGATTCGTGGTAGAATTAATGGACAGGTGCACCCAATGCATTGAACAGGGAAAAGAGAGTGTAGATGGGAGAAAATGAGAAAGCATGCACATCGTCCACCTTCTCCACCCACTCTACCTTTCACCCTCCAACAGTCACTTACCCCGTCTATCCCTACCACCCGCATTCTTGCATCCACTCATCCCACCTTGTCATTGGACACTTGCCCCCGAACAATCACTCTTCCCTATAACCGTTATCCATCCCCTAACGAGCCAATGCTTAGCTATTCATCTAATTATCCCCCCATGACTTCAACTTCAATTCCTTGCCCCACTGAACACACCCGAAGGGACATATGGAAACGAGATCAAATGGCCAAGACAATAAGCCAAATGATTGGGGTGGCCTTAATGACATGTGTACCCTGCTCAAAGATCAAAGGAAAGTGAGTGCATCTGCAAGCAGAAAAAGAGACAAAGGAAGCGCCAGCAAAACTCAACAATATTTACATACTGTTATTTTATTCGGATGTATTCTATTTTTAGTGATACATTGTGAGAAGTCCAATGGTTTTCAGTTGTGACAAATTTTGTATAAATATATAGATTTAATATCTATTTGAGGCTGCTTCTTGCTGAATGTAAAAGAGAAACTCTTTTTGAGTATTAATACAAGTGCAAAGAGAGATTCTAAGTTTCGTTCAATTTGAGTTATGTGTTCCCTCTATGTTTCCATTTCTATGAATTTCTTTCTGTAATTCTTGAAGAGAGATCGATTGCAATTTAGTACTACATCCAATGTGATCATATTATACCAGGAGTTCATTCAGTAAACATATTTTTCTCTGTTATTACTGTGAGTAAAACAAGACCTGTGATCTGTGTGAATCACTGCATTTTTATATCATGTTCAAGGGTGCATCTTCTACTTTTCTTCTACTGCGAACAAGGTGAGACTTATCTGTAATTGACACCTGACTTTATTTAACAGTTTTATAAATATTTCTACATCATTTGACATTACAATTGTGACTCAGATAATGAGATACAGCCTATGTATTGTCTTATTATTAATTTCATTTAAAGATTGTTTCTCAGAAAACTGAAAGTAGAAAAAAGCACTCATAAAACATTTCATTTAAAACTTTTGATGCCTGACATTATTCTTTGAGCCTTAGAATCAATCTCAGGAACAACAGAAGTCACAATTCAATTTTTTTTTTTACATTCTACAACTGCCTCTCACATGCCTGCAGAGCTTGTCGAGCCTTTGTCACATGGTTTGCAAGGGGTTCACTTTCTAATAGTCATCAAGCAAAGTTAGCAGTTGTACTGAAGTTTCCTCCCTTGTAACAAACACCCACAGTGTTTAGCAAAGCCAACCTCAAATAAACTTTTTGAAAGTTGAAATGATTAAATAAACTACAAGCTCTTGTCGTTGAACAATATCATCCTTAACCTCCTTTCTCTTGACCTGCATCTCAATACTTCACTAAACTTCCCATTTGTCATGGCTTATTACAATGCATGAAGATGAATGCACTTCCATTTATATATCGATATTTAAAAACTCTTCAACCTATTTTTCTTGTTTTACTTCTATCCAAAACTAACTCTAATTTATTTTTTTATTTAGTAATGTAAAACACTCTTTTCTATGTTATATTATATGAGTGATTTTTTTCACCTCCCACCATAAAACCCCTTTGGAATTCAACAAAGTCCAAACACTTTACAATAGACACCTCATTTTTATTTATTTATGAAAAGGTCAATTTAAGATTTAAGACACTTAACTTTTCATTGAACTTACCTTTGAAATTCAACAAAGTCCGAACACTTTACACTAGACACCTTATTTTTATTTATTTATGAAAAGGTCAATTTAAGATTTAAGAAACTTAACTTTTCATTGAACTTAAAAAAAAAATATTTAATAACTAGTAAAATGTAATAAACCAAAAACTAAATTTTTTATTAAATTTACAAATTAAATAAAATATTTAATAACTTATTAAATGTAATGAACCAAAAAATAAAATATATATATAGTTAAAAACACATTATATCAATAATGATTATCAATATTGATCCCTATAAAATTATATAGATTTTAATAGTTAAAACTTTCCAATTGTGATGGTATTTTTTAAGTTCATAAGAACATGATGCATGTATAATTTAATTTGTTTTTTCTAAAGGAATTATTAACAAGAAGTTAGGACTTCTTAACTTCTCAATTCTCTAAAGTTTAGAGATTGTTTTATGTTTATAGGGGTCGTCATGGTTTTATGAATATATAGGATTATGGTTTTTTTTTAGAGATATGAATGAATGTGTAAATAATAATAATAAAACATTTATAATTTTTTATAAAACATTAAAATTGTTTTTTTAATAATAACTTTATTATTTTTTAAATTGTAAACCACTCTAAAAAATGTCCATATAAAAAACTACCAAAATTGTAATTTTGAAAATTTTAATACTTTATCAAAAAAACATTCATTCTAGATTTAATTGAGTGCTATTAATCCATATCCATAACCATAAAACTAAAGTTTCGAGGTTGTATATGGGACATTGATAAATATGGAAGGTTGAAATCCTATCTCTATAAAAACACTTACATATCATAGCATCTTTTAAGAGAGCTATATGTCACTTTAGATTATATATAAATAACTCTTTAAAAATAATAAAGGTGAAAGTATAATTTTTTTTCCATAAAATCTATTTTGATATATTTCTAATTTTTTAATGGAATAGTAAAAAAAATTCAGCATCTTTGTCTTTTATTTATTTTTAATGGAATAATATAAGAAATTCATCATCCTCCAATGATACAACAATTTATTGATTATGACTTAAAAAAATAAAGTTTTAATTATTCAATATATAATTAGGGTAAGTTTTAATTATTCAATATATAATTAGGGTATATTTGTTATTTTAAAAATTAAATAAATAATTAAAAATCAAAAATTAATTTTTTTTATTAATAATGTTTTTATTAAAAAATTATTTTTTTAACTAATTTTGAAAGATATTATAATTTTTTTTACAAATTTATGAAGTTAAAATCATTTTGACTTTCAAGAAAAAGTTATATAAGGATTAATTAGAAAAGGTTATTTAAAAACTCATAATAAGAAGAAAGAGACTCACAAAAACTGGTTTTTGCAAGGGCTTTGTGTTGTCATTGACCTTACCAAGATTCCAATCTTTACAATCAAATTGCATTTCAATGTTAAAAGTGTTGTCATTGACCTGTCCAAGATCCCAATCTTTATAATGAAATTGCATTTCAATGTTAAAAACCAGAAACTCTTAAACCAATATCATAACAAAATTAAATTAATTAATAAAAAAAGAGTTATCTAAAAACTCATAATAATAAAAAAAAACTCACAAAAACTGGTTTTTGCAAAGGCTTTGTGTTGTCATTGACCTTACCAAGATCCATTACAATTAAATTGCATTTCAATGTTAAAAGTGTTGTCATTGACCTGTCCAAGATACCAATCTTTACAATGAAAGATCCCAATCTTTACAATGAAATTGCATTTCAATGTTAAAAACCAGAAGCTCTGAAAACAATAGCAACTTTACCAGACACGTTAGAGAATGCCACTGACAAATTATTTTCTTAATTAATACGGAGAAATTACCGAAAGTCCACAGGCTTTGATAGGTAAGCATTAGGGCATAGTAAAAAGGAAGCGAATTGAAATTATACTGTTTTCAGGTAGGCTTGGAATTTGAAGTTTTATTGGATGTTTTTTAAGAGGTATTTGACATGTGGATACAAAATTTACAAGTTAATATTTATTAGAATCAAAAGTTTGAACTTGTCAAATGGATGTTTTACTGGATACAATACTTTCATAAATTTTAGATATTTAGTTTATTATAAATATTTGTACAAGTGTCAGGGGTTGGACAAGGGTTTTTTTGGAGGAGTAAATATAACTGTAAACTAAATTTAATTAATCTCACTTTCCCAATTTGCATACAGTTTTAATGGTTATTTGAATAGGATTCTATAAAATAGTTTTTTTCACCAACAATATAAATTTACATGAATGACTATTTTTTGTTGTTCCAAATCGATTTTTTTGTTATCCAAAACTTAAAAATACTTCTTCCAACAGCTAAAACTAAAATAAAGGATCTATTTTTTTGTTATCCAAAACTTAAAAATACTTCTTCCAACACCTAAAACTAAAATAAAGCTTTGATATAATTGTTCAGAGCACTTCAGACGGATTTCGGCGTCTTTTTCCGGATTGACAGCGCTCTCTAAACAACTCCCCCAAGGAAGCGTCTCTCTCAATTTATTCATGAGATTGAAGAATTCCCTCTGATCTCTTTCTTCTTCTTTTTTTAAACTACAACCTTTTTGGCCGATGGCTTCAGTGATTCCAATATAAAAGATATTTTTAGACTGCATAAGAAAGTGCTGGAGTGTTATATAAACAGTCAAAAACAATTCACCTGAAAATATTTTTAGACTGCATAAGAAAGTGCTGGATTGTTATATATACAGACAAACACAATTCACCTGAAACTTCAATTTTCAGATAAATAAAATACAAATAAGAAAAACCTTAGTACAGACAATACATTCGTTTAGATATTCTCTCCCAATTTCAGCCAAAGATCTACATGTGTACAGATAAAATAATTGGTGCTTCATGAACATTTTTAAAGATAAAATAATTGGTGCTTCATGAGCATTTGTAAATTTAGAAATGTATCAACCAATTTGCAATGAATAAGCGTATAAGTTTAGTTTTTATGAATGTTTCAAATCTATGGAAAGAAGAGTATTGGGCAAAGTTTTGGGTATATATTTTATGGTGGGAATAACTGGAACAAAACTAATCATGTTTAGTTTATTTTATTTTAAGACGTAGAAAAATAATATTGATATAAAAAACATAAGTTTGTTAAAATATTAGATTTGAATTAAAACTAATCATATTCAGTTAATTTTATTTTGAGACGTGGAACAATAATGGTGACATATAAACATAAATTTGCTAAAATGTCAGATTCAAAATAAATGAAGCCAGTGACAATGCAACTAATCATGTTTAGTTAATTTTATTTTAATACATGGAATAAGATTTGATATATAAACATAAATTTCACTAAAAAGACCATATTCAAATTAAATGAAAGCAATAAGATTAAGATTATATATAAACATAAACTTTGTTAAAAGACCAGATTCAAATTAAATGAAGCTAATAACAATGCACTGAAGTGACTTTATGGTTCAGTTATACAACTGTTATTGTTCCCTTACTAAACTACCAGATTCAAACTAGATGTTCAACCAATTATTTCACGGTTCAATTATACAATTGTTGCCTTACTAAGAGACCAGATTCAAATTAGATGAACCTAATGACCATGCACTGATATGACTTTATAGTCTAAAATGTTGCGGAACTTTGGTCTTGGCAAGCGTTGTTGCATGTGGTGCTTGTACTGTCTAGCAAGTCTGATATATTTGATTGGAATTTTGGATTTTCCAAAATTCCCAAAAAAGTGTTTCTCGTGTTTTGCAATGTGTCTACAATGTCTTTCATATTAGGTCGTTCTGCGGGAGATTCTTTTGTGCAAAGAAAACCTACACTTATGAGTTGATTGAGACAATTAAGCTCTTTATCTTCTTCAGTACTGTTCATACTAGTCCTTCTTAATAGATTCTTATCCACCACTTCCTTTATTTGGTTTGGAAAACCAATACTCACTCATTTTTGCAAATTTATCCCTTCCACAAACATGTTGTGAGTAGGTTTTTTTCCAGTCAGTATTTCCAATAAGACTATTCCATAGCTATAAACATCTCCTTTTGTTGTCACACGTCCACCTAGTCCATATTCTGCATTTTCACAAACCTTGAAAATAAAGTTTCTAATTTTCAATTTTTGGCAGCTATCTAGTTCAAATTATACCTGGAGGAATGTAGCCTGCGGTTCCTTTGAGTGCATGTGTGGAAGTGAATGCTGAATTATCAGAATTTGCAAAACATACAGTAGCAATGCCAAAGTCTGTTAAATATGCTGTCATATCTTCACCTAGCAGCACATTGTTGGGTTTCAGATCACAATGGATAACTTGCACGAAACAATCATGATGGAGATAAGTGATGCCCTGTGCAATGTCTATTGCTATATTCAACCTTTGAATCAAACTCAAACCACTTGAATCTTCTTGGTCATCTGGATACAACCACTTTTCTAAGCTTCCATTTGGCATGAATGGAAATAACAAGACTTTGAAGTTGAGGTCTGAATAACAGGTTATGATTCTAATCAGATTTCGGTGCCGAACTCTACGCAAAACATTGCACTCCCTATCAAAACTCTTCTTTGCCCCTTCATTTTCCAAATTGAGAAGCTTGATAGCAACTACTGTGCCATCATTGAGAACCCCTTTGTACACTTTTCCATAACTACCAACTCCTAACAAGTTGGCCTCACTAAATTCATCAGTAGCACTAATGAGCTCTCCATATGAAAGTCTTCTTGTAAATCCCACTTCTAAGGATCTGACGGTTGTTCTAAGAATACGTCTCTTGAAATTTACTCTCCACAAGATACCCAAAAACAAGCACCATAAAACAATCCCAGTAATTGCAACAACAACTATGATAACTCTTTTAAGATGTGAATGACTTTTATGTTTGCTACCAGAGCACGGTGGCAAACTTACCCAACTTCCACACAGATCAACATTTCCCATAAATGCTGTGTCACCAAGCTTTTTGAAAAC
>SNQJ01S0081876.1:0-10813 GCA_010110895.2 Picea sitchensis
TCTTAATTATCGCCATCTCGCTGTTTCGCGACTCGGCATACAAATCTCTCAGAAACTTGTCTTTGAAGTTCCGAGTCACGATATGGCGAATAAAATGATTATGAAATTAATGATGCTTCAAATCGCGATTACTGTTAATTAAACCACAATCGGCCCTCGCAGTCTTGCGAGTTGAAGATTCAAAATGTTAAAAGGAAATTCACGATACAGCGAACAACGAGAAAATTATTAACGTTGCTAAGTTTTGACATTTTAAAATAAAGCAAGATCTGTCCCGCGCATCGAGGCTTGCACGTTTCCTGAGGTAACTATTTTCTCTCCATACTCCGACTGACTATCAAACCGCCAAAATTTATGACATTAATGGGAAGATAAGATAAATCTATGCGTAAGATCGGATTTTTACGGCATAAATTTATTGCTAATTTCGAATTGACAGGCTTGTTCTGAAAGGTACCGTTTTTTCAAAATATATGCAAGAAGCTACGTTTCATTACACATTTTTTCATAGCATGCGGAGCTCATCGTTTCTGAGTTAACTATTGTCTGCATGTATACACAGTTCTATCGAAGGAGAGAGAAAACGCAAACTGCGACCATGGCTCCGCGGAAAGAAGCAAAGGTGAATGTCGAAGTCACGAGACAGGGCTCAGATAATGTCGCCGATACTTCACCCCGCAGTGTCGAGTCGATCCCTGACTGGTCATTTGTGTCAAATGTTCTGCAAGCATAATTGGTAGATTACTCAAATGACTCTGATGACATCGAAATCGAAAAGGATAATCTACGCACCAAGTACAAGATAATCGTCCAATCCAGGATGCACAGAGTAGCAACCAGGCCACGGTTGCTTCCATATTACGACATGATTCGGTGGGCATTGGACCATGTAGACTTGACTACCAGGACGATCATGAACAACCAGCGAGTTATTGTCGGGACTTTTAGACCCGAGCATATACAAACCATGTACAAGCTACCTTTGACGTCTGAATATACATACGGTGTCGAGTTCCTGGAGGAATTCAAAGAGAAACAGTACACCCAGTACGACAAGGCCATGCCCGGTTTGATTAAAGATTGGGTTTCGCGCGCCGCGAAGTTCAGAGCAAATGACCAGAGCGTATATTCTATCGCTTCTTTAGAGCCACAATATAAATATGTGGCCATGATGACATGTCGGCTATTTGGAAGAGAAGACACCTCGCATTTCTACATCACGTGGGTGCCTCTCATATTTCGGGTTGCAGAAGGTTGCTCATTTAATTGGGAAAAGATGCTCTTAGACAGTTTGACCAACAGGGTCACAGAGTATCGGGAGCAGAAAGCAAGTGGGAAACCGTCCTCGTTTTTCATGTCAACATATATCATGGACGCAGTATGTTCCATGAAACCGTTCCCTTTGATGAATTGGGCTTGGAATCCAGTCCAAGAAAAACCCGTGCATGAGTATCATGATAAACTATGGGAGAATAAAGCAGGAAAATTCACATATGAGATTTTTAACTAGGTGATGGTACCCCTACATATCACCATCTTTGGATACCCACCACCTCGCGTCTCGGACAACATTGCAACAGGTCTGAGTGGCATAGCGGATTGGTATGTGGAGGCAGAGTTTTCGTATTTCAGAGTCTTCGGGGCTTCTGTTCCCCCTCATGCGCTGCCCTTGTTCATCCCCGATAAGCTGGCTTGTCGAGAGGTCGCCTGGAAAACGACAATTGGAGGGGTCAGCAAAGAACTCAAGGGTTACTCAAAGAAGGTATGGCCTTCTTTTCCCATTCGGTTGAATTCATATTCTTTATTAGATTTCGGGCATGCCAAATCCGAGGCTGCTGCCCTGGAGGACCTAAGTTTGGTCTCCATCGAAATTAAGAAACATGATCCACAGAGGGTTGTGAGAAACCATTTGGCTCATTGTGGGCTCAAGAGATTCGAACATGAAAATTCTCCCGCGTACGACGTTTTCCGAGGGGCGAGATCTTATGAAGAAGTGTTATCCCATATCCAATCATTAACACCCGAAGACGCAACATCTGTATTAAAATTCCAGGAACATAGACGAAAATGTCTCCTCGCTGTGTTGGGAGGTTCAGCCGTGGCCGAGACAAAACAGAAGGATGCTGAAGATTCTGCAGACGTAATGTCTAACCTTGGACAACACCAGGAAGGGGAGAAAATGAGCAATCCCGAAGCAAAGGAGAAGACTCCGGACCTGCCAAGCAAACAGAGTTCGGAGGTTGAAGAAAAAACTCCAGACCCACCAAGGAAACAGATGCCCGAGACTGAAGGAGAAGCTCCAGGTATGCCAAAGGAGCAGAACCCTGTCAATACTCCAAAAGAGTCGGCAAAACAAATAGGAGAGCCCATCACCTCGGTCACACCCTTGCAGTCAGCACAGGGAAATGTCAGCGAGGGATGGATATTTGATGAAGAACTGAGGCCCATAAGAGCCGAGGAAATCCCTCCAAATGAGTTCTTTTTTGATAAAAAGAGAAAGGCGGTAGTGAAAAGAGGGTTCTATCAAGAGGGAGAGTCCACTGCGAAAAAATATAAAATCATGACAGACGACAAAAATAAGAAAAGTGACCAACTCGCCACTAAAATCGCGGGAACACTGGGGGCATACGCTTCGGCAAATCAATTCTCAGTTGGGCTTTTGAATAACCAACTGAAAAGGAAAAATCGCCTAATCAGGACCCTCGAGGATAGATTGGCTACAGCCGCAAAAAATGCTAAAGGTCAGGCTAGCATGGAGATAGAACAGGCTAGAGTGGCTGACAAAAATGAAATAGAAGTGCTCAAAGCCAAGCTGGAGCAAGCACATATAGTGATCCGAGATGGTTGGATACAGGCGGGTCAACAAAGGACTATGATCACAGAGCTGCAGGCTCAGGTAGAGGTCGCTGAAAGCAGGGTGATCGATGTCGAGGGGTTTAAATCCAGAGCCATCGATATTCGGAGCAGGATCTCTTCTGCACAACAGAGTTTGCTAGATAAAGTGGGTGTGATTCGAGAGGATTTCCTGTTGATGCATCATATTTCCGAGAACCTGACGGTTAGAGAAAGGAATGAAGAAGCAGCTCGGGTCGCCTTTCAAGAGGCGGTGATAGCTACGAACAACAGAGTTTCGGCAGGTTCTCCTGGACTCACCATCTCAGAACAAACTAGAGGTAACATTCTGTTGAGGGATTGGGAACATAACATTACCCTAGGCAAGGAACAGGCCCAAAAAGTAACCAATTCATTAGAAGAAGCCTTCAATGCTATAGATGGCGAGCTGGTGGGTATGGAGAGTGGAGGCGACGCAGAAACATTAATGCAAATGAATGTAGAATAGATCTCGCTCGATCTGAAAGAGAAGGAGGAGAGATATTTGGCCGATATCTCTCATATGGACAGGGTAGACATGGTTCAAGTTGACAAACACTTAATCCAACCCAGCGCACAACTAAGTTCCCTCGACATCGTCGATACACAAATGGGAGACAAGCTACAGCAGTTAGCCTGAGAATGTTACTTCGTCGAGGCCAGCTGTCAAGTGGAACCTTCGCAGATCGTATCTTAGTTTGTGGAAAAATGTAGCGCCTACACCGAATCCGCGAGAAGACGAGCACCTGGCACCAATTGAAAATAGAGTAGGAGAAAGGGAGTAATTGCGCTCCTCTCGGTTGTAACCGAATTTGTGAAACCGTTGAGATTCTAACTGATCGGTAAAGTTGTGTAAATATATCACAGAAAGAAAAAGAAAGGGCTGGACCTTTTTGGTGTCGATTGTAATAGAGTTCTTGCATTCGAGAAGTTAATATAAGAAAATCTGGAGATTCTCGATTCCGTCCAGACTGTGTTACAAGTTTGTTTCTTTGTATTTCATGTTTCGTTTCATTCCATTATTCATAATTGATATGCTTTGTTATACTTTAGTACGACCACTACTATAACAAAAGGATTTTGGTTTTCTGTATTTGTTTATTGTCTTTCCTCTGCACCAGCTATGAACGGGTGTAAGACCAATCTGCACTTTCGGAATTCTACGTATATTCTTCCCTATGTCAGTTATTTTCTTACTAATTTCCTCTTTTGTTTATATGTGAGTTTTCTCTTTGACAGGAATCTTGCATTATATGCAGCTAAATGTTTTTCTCTCACCGCGCACCTTTATATAAAATATAATACAGTCACGGGAAAGAGCCTTCAATTTGCATTTCTATTTTATTCCTGAGAACATAAGATTCTCTTTTATTCGACCAAATCGAGATAGCTTTTAATCTATCTTTAAATCCTTTCATACTCTTACTGTTCCTCCATGACTGTCCCTGCAGCGACACAGCCTAATATCGAACCCGGACTATCGAACCAAACGCATATCGCCTTAAATATTTTTGACACAATCCTTAAAATTGCTAATAACCGGGACGAACTTAAACGTTCATGGGTGAACATTGAACAAGATATAAATACTCAGGAATAGTTGGAAGCTAGACAACGCCAACGTAGAAATCTGCCCTAGTTTCCTTTACCGAAGGTTGACGTTACCTTTTTACCCATATTTCACCTTCTTTCGGATGCCTTGACACTGTACTTTTAAGCCTTAAGTACAGACTCAGGAACAACATCTTTCTGGCGTCATTGCCGGGGAGCGAAGTTACGAAATCATTTCCCGGGGAAGAACGACATTGACTTTTTCTGTTGTTGATAATGAACAAGAACATAAAAATTTCTAAGGCTAAATTATCTTTCACTTGGCGACTCCACATTAAATAAACTGGCTAGGAGCCGTAAGAACACCAGAAATAACCTGGATAGCAAATAGACCTCGCCAGTCTCTAATCCGGAAAAAATCTTAAAATCAAGAAAATTGATTAAACAAATCCTTCTATCAACTTATTCTACAGATCACCCTAATTTCACAGAATCAGATTCATTGGAAACTTTTGAATGATCACCTTCGCTTCCCCCCTCTTTTGATACTTTTTCTTTTCCCGAAGTTTCCTCTCCGATGTTCCGAGAATCTTCTCTACACACTGTCCAAACTTCAGTTCCAAATCTAACCATGGCAGCCGCCAGAGGAGGTGGTGGAGGTGCTCCTGGAGGTGGAGGTGAAGGTCAAGGCCATGTCCCTCCTCCCAGAGTATTCGCTAAAGTAGCAGCGAGATACGCTCCCCTGGTTTTACCCGTCCCCCTACATGATCTTCCTGAAAATTACATCAAAAATCTTCCTAAGTTCATTGGGGAGGGGGATCTAACCGCAGCAGAGCATATAAATTTCTTTGACCAGTTCACAGACGTCTGTGGTATCAAGCACGAAGATGTTTATTCGAGACTCCTTGTCCATACCTTTGAAGGACAGGTCCGAACTTGGTTTCGGAGCCTACCCGCAGCTTCTATCCTGTCATATGACGCTTTGGAAGATGCTTTCCTCAGACAATGGGGAGAGCAAAAAAATCACTTATATTATCTTACTGAGTTTGGGTCCCTAAAGAAAAATAACTCAGAAACAGTTATGAAATTTATTCTGAGATTCAACAAACTGTATAATAAGATTCCAGCCGCAGTCAAACCCTCTGAACCCTCAGCCAAAGTAACCTTCGCGGGAGCTTTCGAGCTGGATTTCGCACTACTTTTACGAGAAAGAAGAGGATCCACCTTAAATAGAATGCAAGACGATGCTGTCGAAATAGAATCCAATATGATGGCTTCAGGAAAATTAAAGGCTAAAGTAGAAACAGTCAACCGCGAGAATAGACGCTATAGGGAACCAGTGGGTCCTTCGGGCTCAAATAGATACACTGATGACAGAGTAGATGATATGGCCCGAGTAATTAAAGAACTGTCCAACAAAATTTCTAGGATGGAGTTGGACCAGGTTAAGGTTGATTCTTCAAATAAAAAGGACTTCAGGAGAAACCCAAATCACCAAAATCAACAGAAACAAATAAAGAATGAAGATCAAAAAATACAAGCTCCACTAAAGAACGAAAATTTTATAGGAGCAAATGACTTCCAAGATTTCAGAGATTCGGAAGATGTAGTAGCGAATTTCAGTGATGACTATTCGTAGCCGTATCTCACTCGTGAAGACTATGAAAAATCGTTGAACACCCCACAACCGTCTAATGAGGATGAAGAAGGTGATCACACTAATCCCTGTGTATCTCAACCAGAAACAGAGATGATAATGGCTGAGTTTCAACCAAAGTATAATCTAAGATCTAAGAGTAAGCCTACCTCAACTAATCAACCTAAGAAAATCCTTCAAAAAGGTCAAGCTTATGAACCTCCTCCGGAAGAGACCTTGTTACCCAGCAACAAAACCAAGGTAGCAAGCACTCAAGAGTCCGAGGTAAAAAAAGTTGAAACTCAAATACAAGAAACCGAGCCAGTAGATAAAGTTATGTCTTCAACTAAGATCACGAGTGATAAAGCGATCCAGACAAGTAAGTCGGAAATAAAATTTTTGGAAGTCTCAACCAAAGAAACGGATAAGGAAAACACATCTTTCAATTTTGAAAATGAGTTAAACAAAATTAAAATACCGATTCCTTTGGTAGAATTAGCAAAAAATCCCGCTTATCGGAAGCAAATTGCCAAAGCGATGGGTGCCTACGAGCTAGAAAGTCAGTCTGATGTTATCAACCTGGAAGATGACAGACCTAACATCACCTTTGGTCCTCATTTTGAAGGGTCCAAAGACAACATCACTCCTTTTTATATCACCCCGAATATACATGATCAATTGCTACATAATTGTATGTTAGACTCCGGGGCTTCTCATAACGTTATGCCCAAAATTATAATGGAGAAGCTGGGTCTCCAGATCACGAGACCTTATGGAAATCTGTATTCTTTTGATTCAAGGAAGGTTAAATGCATGGGGATGATAAAGGATCTGGTAGTTACCCTAGCGCAGGTCCCTGTTAAAAGTATCCTGATGGATGTGGTTATCGCCGATATCCCCCCTAAGTACGGTATGTTGTTGTCTAGGTCATGGGGGGCCAAGTTGGGAGGTCCCCTTCAGTTAGACATGTCTTACGCCACAATCCCTGTGTTCGGGGGTCAATTCACTCGCTTATACAGAGAGACAAGATTAGCATACACGGTCAGTGATCCTCAAAACCCACACAACTTCCTCATTTACATCGCAGACCAAGATCTGGGAAACTGCATTTTATCTTTTGATGATGGATTGGATGGATGTCCAGAGGAACTCGATTTGAAGCAAGAAGAGTTAAGCCCCTTGACAGAAGAGTTGTGCAATACTGGTGAGTGGAATTTTTTTTTCGATGGCGCTTCGTCTTCTGAAGGAGCTGGTGCTGGGGTTCTTTTGGTAGCACCTGAAGGTAAGTTCATTGTTCCTTTCTCCTATCGTTTGCAGTGGGACATAGATTACACCAATAACGTATGCGAGTATGAGGCATTGATCTTAGGATTAGAGGCTGCGAAGAAGTTGAATATAAAAAACTTGGAGGTATACGGTGACGCGGAATTGATAGTAAGACAAATAAACCGACAATACCTAGCCAAGCATCCAAGATTAAGAACATACAGAAATTGTGCTTGGGATTTGATGGAAATTTTTTTCTCATTTGTAAAGGTCCATTTTATCCCTCGTGCAGAGAATCTACATGCCAACGCATTGGCCAAGGCAGCTTCAACCTTTTCTCCTCCCACGACCGTCAAACTAAAGTATCACATTGAAATCAGATACAAACCCTCTATACCAGACAATATCTGACACTGGTAGGTTTTCGAAGATGACGAACAAATCAAGAAATTTCTTACAGAAGTAGGTGAGTTCTCTGAAATTCATCCAAACCAAGAGAATCAAAATAAATCAATGTGGATTATGCAAGAAGGGGAAGATCCTGAAACCTTCCGAGAAAAAATAGCGGATCATCGTATGTTGGTCCTTAAAAACAACCAAATTCCGAAAGGCTTAATTCCTTTAGAAATACTTTTCGATCAGAACGACGTAGCCGTGAAATCCACTTTGCAGCCCCAACCAGAAGAAGTGGAGGATTGCGATATAGGAACTGAGAAAGAATCCAGGATAGTAAAGATATCTAAGTTCCTCCCTCCCAAGGTAAAAGTCCAGTACAGAGACCTACTCAGACAGTACAAAGATGTTTTTGCCTGGTCCTATGATGAGCTCAGAACGTATGACACTTCCATAATTGAGCACAAGATACCTTTGAAGCCCGGGGTCAAGCCGTTTAGGAAAAAACTTAGGCAAATTAACCCCATCTTGTTGCCTGTGATTGAAAAGGAATTTAAGAAGCTTTTAGATGCGAAAATAATCGGACCTCTGAGGTACTCAGACTGGGTGGCAAATTTGGTCCCGGTCAGGAAAAAGAACAGAGAAATCAGACTGTGTGTAGATTTCTGAAACTTGAATAAGTCTTCCCTTAAGGATAATTATCTGCTTCCAAAAATGGACCACGTCCTAGAAAAGGTAGTCGGAGCAAATCGAATGTCTATGATAGATGGGTCCTCTGATGGGTCCTCTGGATATAACCAAACCGCCATGAACGAACAAGACAGAGAAAAAACTGCTTTCACCACACCATGGGGTACATTCATGTATGAAAAAATGCCGTTTGGTTTGATGAATGCAGGAGCTACATTCCAGCGCGCTATGGACATTGCTTTCGTGGGAGAAAGAGACAAGTTCGTAGTCATCTACCTTGGCGATTTGACGGTTTTCTCTAAAATCGATGAAGAACATTTGATACATCTAAAACAGACTTTCGAAAAGTGCCACAGGTATGGTC
This sequence comes from Picea sitchensis, assembly GCA_010110895.2. Classification (NCBI taxonomy): domain Eukaryota; kingdom Viridiplantae; phylum Streptophyta; class Pinopsida; order Pinales; family Pinaceae; genus Picea; species Picea sitchensis. The sequence goes on from SNQJ01S0081876.1 coordinate 8,772, forward strand.
TATCTTTGAACCCAAAGAAATCACATTTCGCTATGTGGGAAGGTAAGCTTCTGGGACATATCGTATCTAAGGATGGGATCAGGATTGATCCTAAGAGGATTGAAGCAATAGAAACTATAAATATTCCCAGAAACGTAAAAGAAATTCAATCTTTCTTAGGTATAATAAATGTTTTACGAAGGTTTATCCCCAATTTTGCTAAGATTGTCAAATTGATCACAGGAATGTTGAAGAAAGATAGCAGAGTAAATTGGACGACTGAGGCTAAAGCATCGTTCGCGCATATTAAAAAAGTCATCAGTGAGGCACCTGTGTTAGCAAGCCCAGATTACTTGAAAGATTTCCTCATCTTCTCGTTTGCTTCTGAACATACTATCGCCACGGTGCTCCTGCAAAAGGATGACGAAGGCTTCGAACGACCAATCGCGTTTTTTAGCAAGAGCCTTAGAGACGCCGAACTAAAGTATGACATAATAGAAAAACAGGCGTACGCAATGGTGAAAGCGCTAAAAGCATTCAGAACCTATGTACTGCATTCGAAAATTATCGCATACGTGCCTACCAGTGCTGTGAAAGATATATTGGTACAGCCAGATAGTGATGGAAAACGAGGGCGCTGGCTCGCTAAAATATAGGAATTCGATCTGGAAGTCAAGCCGACTAAATTGATAAAGGGGCAGGGTCTGGCCAAACTCCTGGCTGAGTTGAATCTTAGAGCTCTTGATATAAATTGCTTCCAAGGGGAAGACGAAGACGCACGCCTGCAAGGGCCGAATGACCAGACAGATTCAAGCAAGGTCGAAGAAAAATTCATATCGTCAGGATGGTATAAAGACATAGTGTTCTACTTGTTAAACCTGAAATGTCCAGATGGACTATCACCAGCCAAATGCAGAACTTTAAAACTTCATGCTGTAAAATATTGCATCGCCGAAAATCAGCTATACTGGAAGGATCCACTCGGGTTCCTACTAGTCTGTTTGGTTGAGTCGGAAACTCCACGGGTTATAGAGGAATTTCACGAAGGAATCTGTGGAGGACACAACGCATGGAGAGCCACAACCTACAAGATCTTGAGGGCCGGATACTATTGGCCAAAACTATTTTCGGACGTCAATTCCAAAGTGCGTACTTGCAACCCTTGTCAAATATTCACTGGTAAACAGAAGCTCCCAGCACTGCCACTCGTTCCGGTCAAAGCTGAGGCTCCATTTCAACAATGGGGCCTAGACTTTATAGGGGAAATTAATCCCCATTCTAGTGCTCAACATAAGTGGATTTTAACAGCCATAGATTATTTTACAAAGTGGGTGGAAGCCATTCCAACCAAAAGGGCAACAAACTTGGTGGTGATCGACTTCTTGGAAGATAATATCCTGTCAAGATTCGGGTGTCCTCGAAAGATCGTTACCGACAACGCCCAGGCTTTCAAGTCCATGGCTATGATCAGCTTCTGTCAGAAGTATAATATCGTTCTCGGCCATTCCACTGCATATTACCCCCAGGGGAACGGATTGGCCGAATCATCTAACAAGAGTCTGGTGAACATAATCAAGAAGGTACTAAATGAAAATAAAAGGTCCTGGCATGTGCACTTAAAATACGCATTATGGGCAAACCGCATCAGCACTAAAAGGTCTATCGACATTTCTCCTTTTCAAATGGTCTATGGCACAGATATTGTTCTACCTATAAACCTAGCGTTGCCAGTGATGAAGTTATGGCAGGATCAAAACGAAGAACCCGATCATGTTACCAGGAGAATTAATCAGCTGATTGAGGTTCAACAACATAGAGTTGAAGTTGATGAAAAGATGCAGAAGTATCAAGATGATATGAAAGCATTGTTCGACCTCAAGGCAAAAGACAGAGAATTCCTCCTAGGTGACTTAGTATTAAGATGGGATGCGAGAAGGGAGGAAGCCGCGAAGCATAGAAAATTTGACCACCTTTGGTATGGACCATTCAGGGTCTCGGCTCCAGAAGGGAAAAATTCCTTTCTTCTGGAAAATATAGACGGAGAAGTCCTCAGTGCCCCTATA
>SNQJ01S0081876.1:13824-28738 GCA_010110895.2 Picea sitchensis
GGTCATTCCACTGCATATTACCCCCAGGGGAACGGATTGGCCGAATCATCTAACAAGAGTCTGGTGAACATAATCAAGAAAGTACTGGATGAAAATAAAAGGTCTTGGAATGTGCACTTGAAATACACCTTATGGGAAAACCGCATCAGCACTAAGAGGTATATTGGCATTTCTCCTTTTCAAATGGTCTATGGCATAGATGTTGTTCTACCCATAAACCTAGCATTACCAGTGATGAAGTTATGGCAGGATCAAAATGAAGAACCCAATCATGTTACCAGGAGAATTAATCAGTTGATTGAGGTTCAACAACATAGAGTTGAAGTTGATGAAAAGATGCAGAAGTATCAAGATGATATGAAAGCATTGTTCGACCTCAAGGAAAAAGATAGAGAATTACTCCCAGGTGACTTAGTATTAAGATGGGATGCGAGAAGGGAGGAAGCCGCAAAGCATAGCAAATTTGACCACCTTTGGTATGGACCATTCAGGGTCTAGGCTCCAGAAGGGAAAAATTCCTTTCTTCTGGAAAATATAGACGGAGAAGTACTCAGCGCCCCTATCAACGGGTGATATATGAAACATTACATGACATAATAATCGTCCAAAAAAAAAAAAAAAATTGTAAATAAATAAATTTCATGTTTTGTACATACTTATAGTTTCATTTGAACATTTACTTTTAATTTTTAGTTTTTTGTTCCTAAACTCTCAACACATTTCCAATAAGATTCGCATTTGCTTTTTATAGGATTCCAGCTGCAGACGAAACTAGCAGGAAAAGAAATTTGCAGGTCGGTGTCGGAAATAGAGCGGCATAAAACAAGTGACACCTAAGATAATTCATAGTGCACAAAGTAAGTCAAAAGAAAAGATAGAGGTGAGCTTTCTCAATACACAGGTTATGAAAGACTGTTAAAGCAAACTGAGGTAACAATTTTTTTTTTTACTGCAATGTAAAAGGTTAGATAACAGGATTATTGTTGGCTTGATAATCTTCGAGTTAAAATGATTTGAATGAATACACTAAATATAAAAACAGTTAGTCATAATAACTGCCCCCAAAAATCTACGACAACCAGTCCCGAACTGTTTTGACCTTTTGTAGTTTAAGTCTTTGAATCGCTGCCTTGTATCCTGTCAATCTCCGGGCCTAACTTTTAGTAAGTCACCATCTTCTTGAGTCATTGAAGGGATACAAGTTTTTCGTTTTAAACCTCGGGAGTTTCGAAACAGATCTTGATAGGAAAGTAGGTCTTCACAACTACTTGATCTCCTGCTAAGTGAATGAATGTTTAGAGCGATCTTAACTTTCCTAGGTTTTTCAACAGTGTCGGAAGAATCAATGATTGCTCAAACGGGATGCCCCTTAAAAAATATAATTTCATTTTTTCCCTAAGAACGAAGGTGTTGTGAAGGTCAAGGGAAGTTTGGTACCAAGTAATTAAAAGGAGTTGACAGACCTCTGATGCAAAATATTACACAGATATCAGCCCTGATACAAACTGATTGCCCCCATCTTCATGCTTTAAAAGTAAATTATAATACAGGTGGTGAAAGGAAATTCAGAAATGATTGCCCCCACCTAGTCCAGGAAGACGATGAAAGGAAATTCAGAAATGATTGCCCTTGTCTCAGCATTTAAATGCATAAATATTTTTCGAAGTGGTGAAAGGAAATTCAATGAAAGGGGTCAGACAACTTCACTGGGGTACTGAACAGGCTCGCTGGCAGTGAAGCAATGTCTGAGATATCTGTAAGGATGTTATACATGAATATCACTCTACTCTGGTAACCAATACTTTCTAAAAACCTGATCAACACCCCAAATTCCGACGGGACTTCCCGATTTAAAAATATATAATCTCATTCTTTTGATGCAAGCTGAGAATCACAAGATTTGTTGAATCTCCTAGGGTCGTTTCGACTATCTTAAAACATCCCCAAAGTTAGTAGTGGGAAAGGGAAAATTGTGAAAGAGACTACAACTGTGTTTGGAAAGAGTATTTGATTTAAAAAACTTCTCGAAGTAAAAAACGAAGTCTTTTCCCCCTTTCGATCCTTTTTCCTTGGAATTTTTCCGCATTTTTGAGCTTTTGACTCCATTTACCCAATATTGGCACATGGTATATTGTTCTTCCCGCCTCACAGGAAGGCGGGATCCCTAGTTGGAGTTTATGTTGGAGCTGCCCTTGTTTTATTTTTACCCTTCACAATTTTCAATTTTTGATACTTGAAATCTAAAGATGGCCTTTTGATTCCCCCCCCCCGAAGCTTTGAAAACTCTGCAACCTTATCGAATAAGAAGCGATGCTTTTTCTACCCTCAAAACAAATCCACTTTTGTTTGAACGTTCGCTCTTTTTGTTTTATTTCGGGATCTCGCAAGTCGGATACTTTAATCCTTGAGTTCACACGTCCCGAGTCATGAAACGACGAAGTCGTTTTCAGTTTTCGCCCGAGTCATTAACTAGGGTAAAATATTTTAACTCATGATTTGACGTCGTCAGGGTTTCGCACCTCGATGTTCATCAAACCCAAGTTTTTATTTTTATAGCCCCGAGAGCCGAGAACACGAGGTACTTTTGTGATAACCCTGGTCAAGGATTAAAGGCAAAAAGCTAACCATGGTTAAATCTGTTCTCGGCGTCTCGCCACTCGGCACTATATTTTTGAAAGTTACGACATCTAAAATCACGACTCACGAAGTCGCGACGTAATTATAGCACGATTAATTAGTCGCCTAATCTTAGATTTTCTTCCCCTAAATTGAGCCTTAACTATCGCCATCTCGCAGTTTCACGACTTGGCATACTAATCTACCAGAAACTTGTCTTCGAAGTTCCGAGTCGCGATATGGCGAATAAATTGATTATCAAAATTAATGATTCTCCAAATCGCGATTGCTGTTAATTAAGCTAAAATCGGTACTCGCAGTCTCGCGAGTTGAAGACTCAAAATGTTAAAAGAAAATCCACGATGTAGCGAACGGCGAGAAATTGATTAACGTTGGTTAGATTTGATATTTTAAGATAAAGAAAGATATGTCCCGTGCCCCGAGGCCTACACGTTTCCCAAGGTAGCCATTTCTCTCCCTACTCCGACTGACTGTCAAACCGCCAAACATTGATGACATTAATGGAGAATTAGAGTGAATCCACGAATAATAAGATCGGATTTTTACGCAATAATTTTTTTTTTTAATTGCGATTTGACAGACTTATTTAGAAAAGTACAGAATTTTCAAATATATACAGGAGTTTCATTTTATTATAATGAAAACATTTTTCATAAGCACGCAGATCTCGTCATTTTCCGAGTTAACTAATTTCTGCATGTATACACAGGTCTATCGCAGAAGGGAGAAAACACAAGCTTCAGCTATGGCTCCACGGAAAGCAGCAAAGGCGAATCCCGAGGTCGTAGGGCAAGGCTCAGATAATGTCTCCGACACTTTGCCTCAGAGTGTTGACTCGGTCCCTAGCTGGTCGTTTGTTTCAGATATTCTACAATCTGAGTTGGTGAATTATTCAGACTTCGACGACAACGAAAAGGACGACCTGAACACTAAATACAAGATAGTTTCTCAATCTGGGATGCACCGGCTAGCAACCAGACCACGGTTGCTCCCATATTATGATATGATCCGATGGGCGTTGGATCACATAGACCTACCCACCAGAACTATCATGAACGACCAATGGGTCATGGTCAGGACTTTTAGACCGGAGCACATCCAAACCATGTATAAGCTCCCGACAACATCTGAATATACATATGGTGTCGAGTTCCTGGAGGAATTCAAATAGAAAGAGTGCACCTAGTACAACAAAACCATGCCCGGTTTGATCAAAGATTGGGTTTCGCGCTCCGAGAAATTCAGAGAAAATGATCAGGGCATTTATTCTATCGCTTCTTTGGAACCACAGTGTAAATATGTGGCAATGATGACATGCCGACTATTCAGAATGGAGGACACATCACATTTCTACATCGCGTGGGTGCCTCTCATGTTTCAAGTTGCATAAGGTTGCTCTCTTAATTGGGAAAAGATACTCTCGGATAGTTTGGCCAACCGGGTCATAGAGTATCGGGAGCAGAAGGCAAGCGGGAGACAGTCTTCATTTTTTATGTGTGCATATATCATGGACACAGTATGTTCCATGACACCATTCCCTTTGATGAGCTGGGCTTGGAATCCAGCCCAAGAAAAACCTGTACATGAGTATCACGACAAACTGTGGGAGAATAAAGTGGACAAATTCATTTATGAAATTTTCAACTAGGTGATGGTTCCCCTGCACATCACCATTTTTGGTCGCCTGCCACCTCATATCTCGGACAACATTGCTGCTAGTCTGAGTGGTATAGTGGACTGGTACGTAGAAGCAGATTTTTCCTACTTCAGAGTGTTCGGAGCTGCTGTTCCCCTGCTCGCACTACCACTGTTCATCCCTGACAAGCTGGCTTGTCTCGAGATCACCCGACAAATAGTGATTGGCGGGGTGAGTAAAGAACTCAAAGATTCTTCAAAGAAGGTATGGTCGTTTTTCCCCGTTCGGCTAAATTCTTATTCTTTATTGGATTTCGGGCATGCCAAAGCTGAGGCTACAGCCCTGGAAGACCTGAGTTTGGTCTCCATTGAGTATAAAAAACATGATCCTCAGAAAATTGTGAGAAACCATTTGTCTAATTGTGGGCTGAAGAGGTTTGAACACGAGTGTTCACCCCCGGATGACATTTTCCGAGGACCAAGGTCTTATAAGGAAGTGCTAGCTCGGATCAAATATTTAGCACCCGAAGACACAGACTCTGTATTGAGATTCCAGGAACACAGACGAAGATGTCTTCCCGCAGTGCTGCGAGGAGGGAGCCTGGGCATTTCTGAGACGGAACCAAAGGATGATGAAGGCCCCAAAGATGCAACTTCTGGTTCAAGAAAAATCCAGAATGAGGGGGAGAAAACAAAGAATCCCGAAGTAGAGGCACATAATCTAGACCCGCCAGAGACCCAGAATCTGGAGACTGAGATGAAGACCCCTGAACCTCCGAAGAAGCAGGACCCGGTCGTCACCCCAGGAAAGGCAGCGAAACAAATCGGGAAACCCATCACTTCTGTTACCCCCTTGCAGTCGACGCAAGGAAATATAGAAGAAGGATGGATTTTAAATGAGGAACCGAGGCCTATTAGAGCAGAAGAACTTCCTCCAAACGAGTTCTTCTTTGAAAAAAAGAGGAAAGCGGTGGTGAAAAGGGAATTCTACCAGGAGGGAGAATCGACCGCTAAAAAATTCAAGGTTATGACCGATGGAAAGAACAAAAAGAATGAACAATTCGCCATGGAGATCGCAGGAATGATAGGAGCATATGCTTCGGTGAATCAATTTTTGGTCAGATTGTTGAAAAACTAGCTCAAAAGAAAAAATTGCCTGATCAAGACTCTCGAAGCCAGAGTAGCTTTGGCCACAGAAAATGCTAAAGGTCAGGTGAGCGAGGAAGTAGAACTGGCCTAACTAGCTGATCGAAATGAAATCGAGGTGCTCAAAGCCAAGCTGGAGCAAGAACATCTAGTGATCCGAGATGGTCGGATACAGGCGGGTCAACAAAGGACTATGATCACAGAGCTGCAGGCTCAGGTAGAGGTCGCTAAAAGTAGGATGATTGATGTCGAGGGGTTTAAATCCCGAGCGATTGAGATTCGGAGCAGGATCTCTTCTGCACAATAAAGTTTGCTAGCCAAAGTGGGAGTGATTCGAGAAGATTGCTTGTTGATGCATCGGATTTCCGAGAACCTGACTGTCAGGGAAAGGAATGCAGAAGCATCTCGGGTCTCCTTTCAGGAGGTGGTGATAGCCATGAACAACAGAGTTTTGGTAGGTTCTCCCAGACTCACCATCTCAGAACAAACCAGAGGCAATATTCTATTGAAGGATTGGGAGCATAACATTGCCCTGGGAAAGGAACATGCCCAAAAAGTAACCAATTCATTAGAAGAAGCTTTCAATGCTATAGATGGCGAGCTGTTGGGTATGGACAATGGAGGCGACGCAGAAATATTAATGCAAATGAATGTAGAACAGATCTCGCTCTATCTGAAAGAGAAGGATGAGAGAGATTCGACTGATATCTCTCAGATGGACAGGGTGGACATGGCTCAAGTTGACAAACACTTAATCCAACCTAGCGCACAACTAAGTGCCCTCGACATCGTCGATGCACAAATGGGAGACAAGCTGCAGCAGTTAGCCCGATAATGTTACTTCACCAAGGCCAGCTGTCAAGCGGAACCTTCGCAGCTCGTATCTCAGTTTGTGGAAAAATGTATCGCTTGCATCGAATCCCTGCAAAGACAAGCACCTGGCACCAATTGAAAATAGAGTAGGAGAAAGGGAGCGATTGTGCTCCTCTCGGTTGTAACCGAATTTGTGAAACCATTGATATTCTAACTGATCAGTAAAATTGTATAAATATATCACAGAAAGAAATAAACAAGGTTGGACCTTTTTGTGTCGATTGTAATAGAGTTTTTGCATTCGAGAAGTTAATATAAGCAAATCTGGAGATTCTCGATTCCGTCAAGATTGTGTTACAAGTTTGTTTCTTTGTATTTCATGTTTCATTTCATTCCATTATTCATAATTGATGTGCTTTGTTATACTTTAGTATGACCACTACTATAACGAAAGGATTTTGGTTTTCTGTATTTGTTTATTGTCTTTCCTCTGCACCAGCTATCAGTGGGTGTAAGACCAATCTGCACTTTCAGAATTCTACATATATTCTTTGCTATGTCAGTTATTTTCTTACTAATTTCCTCTTCTGTTTATATGTGAGTTTTCTCTTTGACAGGAACCTTGCGTTATATGCAGCTAAATGTTTTTCTCTCACCTCACACCTTTATATTAAATTATAATACAGTCACGGGAAAGAGCCTTCAATTTGTATTTCTTTTTATTCCTGAAACGTAAAATTCTCTTTATTTCGACCAAATTGAGTCAGCATTTAATCTCTCTTTAAATCCTTTTCTACTCTTACTGTTCCTCCATGACTGTCCTCGCAACAACACAGCCTAATATCGAACCCAGATTATCGAACCAAACGCATATCACCTTAAACCTTTTTGACATAATTCTTAAAACTGCTAATAATCGAGACGAAATTGAACGTTCATGGGCAGCCATTGAACAAGATATAAATACTCAGGAACAGTTGGAAGCTATACAACGCCAACATACAAATCTTCCCTAGTTTCCTTTACCGAAGGTTGACGTTACTCTCTTACCCATATTTCACCTACTTTCGGATGCCTTGACACTGTACTTTTGAGCCTTAAGTACAGACTCAGGAACAACACAGGGGATAAACATGAGGTTGCATATGGAAAAGTAGCGGAGATAACCCCTCCAAAGCTAGACCAATCATAGTGGAGAACACATATAGAGGGCTTGTTTTGGGATTCCATCAATTGCATTTGCCACAGGGCTTTGTGGGTGTCGAATCCATTCGAGGTCCTCAGTTGTCTTCCAGAACACTTTCTTTCGATAGCCTTGACAGGTTTCAGGCTCGATACCCCGCTCATTGTGGTCTACCCGACTTTCGACTGTACCCACCTGGTGACTGTTCGTGCACTGGCAACCTAGTTGCCTATCTTTGTTAGGGACATACACAGGTGACTGTGCAGGTATACCATGGTACCTAGGATAGACATCGGGCCACGCTTTGCAGAGTATACCTGGAGGGTTCTTCCATTTTCAAGTTACACTTGTATCGGTAAGTTGTTCTAGTGTTGGTTGTTGTAACTGTTCTTCCAATTAATTTAGTGTTTTCCTGTCTTATCTTATAGGGACTTTTTTAGTGCATGTTTTTTTTAAACGGTTAGACTACCCTAGTGTGTCTTTGATCTTCTCACACAGTGGAGGATCATGAGCTCCGTTGGTCATGAAGGCTTCTTGGCCTGCCGCCAGTTACACTGGAGCCACCTCCGCCACCACTAAGGTGAAAGCTATACCAACAAGGGTCTTTTGAAGTGATCGGGTCACAAGAAATTGTGCCCAACCAACATCTGGAGGAATCAACTATCTTAGACTTTGAAGTGCATGCTCTTGGTCCACCTAAAACCTCCATCACTGATATTTCGGCACCCACCATCGTATTGATTCATCCTTACAAGTTCCAGACAGTGTCGCACGCAACAATGGAAACAAATGTTGTTACTCCTTTTGGGAATTCTTCAATTCCCACTATGGTCATCACCACAAGAGAGTTTCCACCTCCTAACCTACCATCACAGGTATGATCCACCATGATATCGACTACCTCTACATCACACAGTGATCTGATCCCATCTCTGGTGGTGGCCACAACCCTTTTCACACCAAGTGCGATAGGCCCTCCGTTCTCATACGGGATGCCTAGTTCAAGTACAAGTCCTATACTTTCCTACTCCACTTCATAGACTTCAGGTCTAGGGGCAGGGAGCTCTAATGCTCCTCTGCAAGGACACATGGGGGGCACTCCTTCTCCTTTTAACGCTTTCCCTTATGGGGGAGGTCATATACCTCCTTCGTCCCCTTCACTCGATGGCTTGCATCAGCAATCTGTCGGGCCACCTACACACCATAGTTTATTTGGAGCGGGGAATCAAGGACCATCTTCGCATAATATGTCGGTAGGTTCGACACCATTTTATTTGTTCGGTGCATTTTCTAACAATGCCTTCTCGTCAGCTACTTTCCCAACTAGGGGAAACCCCGGCATAGGACAACCTATTCCTATGCAGGGTACTATTCCTGCACAGGGGGCACACCCAGGAACTTCTTCTGTAGCAAGGCCTTGTAATTCTTGACAGGGATCAATTCCCTCATCAAGAATGTTGATCTGGGGTAATTCTTTTCACAATCAATGGAACCCTGGACAAAGCACTATGCCTATCCCCACGGGACCGACATGGGGAAATCCTTCCCAAATTCCTTCGAATGTAATGCATGCCCAACCATCTATGTCCTATTTTGGAAATCAGCTGATGATGTCTCCTCACATGCAAAATGCATATATTGGCCATGGCCATGGTTTTTACCAGAACCCAGGCCAATAGCTGAACTTTTCCTGGCAACCTGGTGCCAGTCAAACACCTTGGTATAATGGTCCTCTTTACAAATTAAGTAAGGATACTCGGGTTTCCATTTTTGTGCCTCATCACCAGGTGGTGTTTTCGGTTTATCCTTTTGTTGGGAATTTTTTTTAGATTTACATTTTCCCTTTTTATTATTTCCATATGGTTGGTCCTTACCAGATGTCGTGGTTCGAACTGTGTTAATTTCAGAATTTTTACTTGGAGAAATAGGAGAAGTAGTAGTGGTAGTAACTTGAGTTGTACTAGGGGTAAATTTACATTGATTTGAATGTTTTCCCTTAGGTTATTGAGTGACAAAACCAACCACACCATCAACATCGTGTGATTCTGTAGTAGAGATAGAAGTTGGGTTTGTCGAAGGTCTAGGAGCATTGGGAATTAAATCATACAAAGTGTCAGATTGTGAATAAACAAGATCCAAATACTGATCATGAGCAATAGCTTGTTATTCTATTAAGGCACCCCCCCGTATGGTCACCATTTTTGTTGTGGATAAATTAGTGAGTGTGGACACAGACCAATATCCCTAGTTCGGGCACACGAAACTAGAATAAAACCAAACATAATACACGCTTTTCCTTAGGTTCAAAAGAAACATAAAAGATATAAGTTCATACCTTTTTAATCGTCGTTTTTCCTCACAAGTTGTAACTCCAAGTTCTCGATCAAATTCTTCGTAAAAGTAGATATCTACAAGAGGAACAAACAAAATAGTGAAAGCAACCAATATCTATATATCTCAATAAACCTGTGTAAATAGCCAAGGAGAAATACACACAAATATCATTAGAAATCTTAGTTAGGAAAGGAAAATGTATCAATGTATTAAATAATTAGGAAACAACTTACAATTGGTTCCTTGGTGTTCATAAGCTCCTTCCAGCAGTTCAATGCTTCAATACCCTCATAGCCTCCATAGATTCCATCATCATCACCAAAGTACTTTGGTACAACTAAATCTCTTAGGGCCAAAAATATATTCACAAACTCTCAATTAAAAATATGGATCTATTATCAATTCACCATAATCTCATTAATCCTCTATTCTTTCTCCTCTTTTCCTTTGGAAGATGCCTCTTTTATAGAGTAGAGAGGAAGCGATGAGGAGGTTAGGATGAGAGGTTAGGATCTCACCAAATAAGGAGAGGTGGGTGAGATCCACACTGATCAATAAACAACTCATCATGGAGGCTTCTCATATAGAATCTTCAATATCTTTTTCTTTTTCCCATGTACAAAATGTTGTCACACCCTTAAATATGAGCAAAAGGTTACATTTTCTCACCTGGTAGTGATGTAGATTTCGACAAGTAAACTTGTCACACCTTGCTAGAATGAAAACTATGACAAGTCTTTAGTTTAGGGTATTTTTAGATTTTCTTGTTTCCAAATGACTTCTTCCCAACCCTCCTTCCAAAATCTTTTTCCTTTAAGGTGTGAGAGAATAGACAGTTTTAGAAATTGTGAAAAAATGTTGTATAAGAGTTGTTAAACCAAGATTTGATACCACATGTTAGGAAATGAGGAAGACTTCCACACTAAACCTAGAATAAGAGAGGAAGAAGTATTTAATCAAGAAAGTAAATGACAAAGAAAACACACAATACATAGAGATTTTACCTTGGAAACCCAAACGAGAAAACCAACATTCCTTGATCATTTTTCTCTATTGTTGTCTTATTCCTTCATAATAAAAGGTTACATTCCTAAACTTGGTCTACACCTAAGACACAATCGACATCATACCTTTTTTCTTTACACAAGAACAAACCTGTAGCCAATTCGAATTACATCTACCTGACCATCAACCTTTTAAACAATTTCTCTAAATAATAGATTTTACAACATTACAACATGCCTTATTTATAGGATTTACAGTACAAATGATCTAGGAGGATATTGGTGGCCACCCACCTATTCCAAATGGATCCTTTTGATAGTTTTTAGTTCAACACGTTCTTATGTAATTCTTTGTAATTATGGGTTCTACACTTCTGGGGTTGTCTAAAGCCGTACACAGCTTCCAGGTTGAGATTGGTGGCCGCCTACCTAATCCAAATGGATTATTTTGTAATTTTTAATGTAAGTACATCTTTTTGTACCTTCAGGGTCGTTTTGGGGCCCTAAATAGTGTTTTTTTGGCTTTCCATAGTCAAATTGTAGACAAAGTTTGATTTTGATGACATAATGTGTAGTTATCAAAAATACCTTTCCAACGAACTATCACATGCCTAAAACGGAGGTCGTATGCAAAATTTATGACCCTGGGAAGTTGAGGTACCAACTTACCCATCGAGGGCCACATAACTTTTGGCGTTTCATCTCCTAGGGTTAGGTTTTTGGATGTATATGGTTTTGGAATTCATGAGTAATTTTAAAAATTCCTCTAGAGCCTCATTGTAATCATTCTTCTCAAACGGATGTGCGTAGTAGCCACATGTCTTCTTAGAGATAGCTACCACCATTCGAGCAAGTTATTATCAGTTCTGCAGTTTTATAGTTTCAACCTATTTTATTTATTCAATAGAAGTTATTGTTCACTGTATATATGTTTTTATTCTCAGTCTATTATTCTTTTTTTTCCTCTCATAAATTTGAATCAGTGGTATCAGAGAGGTTTTCTCTTCATTTATCTTTCTTCTTACATGTCCCCAACAAGATCTGGGTACAAGAAGTTGGGACTTGAACTAGTCGATCCTTTGCAAGATCAGCCATGCCGAGCTCAACAAAAATCCATGGGGGATGAGAATAAATATGATGGAGTAGGAGATCTTTTTAAAATGTTGATCGAGGAAGACCTTGCACAACAAAGGAATGAAATGATGGAAAACTTTGCACATATCCTTCGACGACTTCCAATAGGAGACACATATTCATCAAGCAACCATGCAACCCCCTTCAAGGTACAAGTAAATTTTGATATTCCATTATTTGAAAGACTAATAGATTCATATGTTGTAGATAAATGGATGAATATGCTAGAAGGGTATTTTTTGGTCCACATTTTTGTCGACAGGGAAAATATTACTTTTGCACTCCTCAAGGTCGTCCCCCATGTTAAGTACTAGTGGTATACTTACTCTCAGCAAAGGGCCATAGAGGAATCTAAAATATTTGCAGTCACCCCCACATGGGATTCCTTCATGGATGCCATTAAAGAATAGTACTACCATGTTGGGAGCTATGAGGACTAGTACACAAGATGGACCAGACAATACTATATTTCACCAATATTTTCCATACCCTACGCACCAAATTGGGTATCAAAGATTCTGAATGACATCTAGTGCTCAAATATCACGATTGTCTACATAGATACATTCAAACAGAAATTGAATTTCTGGACATCGCATAATTCGGTGCATCTTATAGATATGTTGTCAAGATCTAGAAGAAATTTAAGATGAAGAGGCGAGAGTTTGGATCTGCAAACTCCTCACAGCCGAAGCAGGGAAAAGGTGGTCCCAACCCACAAAAAAATGGACAAAGAAAAGATGGCCACTCTTAGGAAAATCAATCCAAGCTGCAACCCAAGAAGGGTAATGATAAGTCAAATAAGGACATGGGAAAATGGTGTGAATACTATAAAATCCCTTGGCACAACACCTAAGAATGTTTCTCCAAATAGTCACTGGTGGACGAGATGAAAGCTTCCAACTCATAGGTATATTATGACTCCGAATCAAATCCAGAAAATGGGAAGTGAATCATTGATGTCGAACCCAGTGCCACTGTCACTACCACCAAATTCCAACCAAGAGAACCAGAAAAACCATAGGAAGTGGAACACATATTTCACTCATAGGTGTGGGTAAAGGGGACTCTGCTACATTTCATTGTTGATAGTACAAGTCAAAAGAACCTAATTTCAGCAGAGGTTGTCAAGTGACTAGACCTATCGATAACACTGCACCTATATCCCTACACCATCAATTGGATTAAGCAAGGATGAGATCTTCGCATTAGCCAACAGTGTCATCTTCCCTACAACATCAAGCCCTTCAAAGATGAGGTATTGTGTGATATTGATCCCCTTGAAGTTTGTGATGTTCTTTTAGGCCAGCCATATTTGTGGAAGAGACATGTTGTGTATGAGTCTAGACCCTGTAGTGTTATTATTACTTTAGGTAGACAATTGTGCAAGATACCAGAGGTAGCACTGCCTATTGTTGTTTCTTTAATATCTTCTAAGCAATGCAGTAAGGTCATTTCACAAACCAGTAAGTTTGTCTTATTTGTGATCCATGCTCATAGTAACCAGAAGGTCACCACCACATATGTGACCTATACACAGAGCATCTCTTTGCAGCAGAATAAAGTGGAAGGGATCATGGAAGAGTACAAAGACATCTTCTCCTCACCCACCGAGGTACCGAAGCACTGCCAAGTCAAGCATCCAATTGATCTAACCCTCAGTGCACCGTTGCCTAATGGACCAGTCTATCATTTCTCGTTGATGGAAATTGAGGAAATAAAGCACCAGATCCAATAGTTGCTTCAAAAGGGGCACATCTGACCCAACTCCTCCCCTTACGGAAGCCTGATTGTGATGGTGTAGAAGAAAGACGGGAGATGGCGACTTTGTATTGATTACAGAGAATTAAACAAAATCATAGTCAGGAACTGGTACCCAATTCCCCGAATTGATGACCTTCTTGACCAACTCAAGGGGGGGAATGTATTTAGCAAGATTGACCTAAAGTTTGGCTACCACCAGGTTCCCATTGAACCAACTGATGTATGGAAGACAACTTTCAAATCTAAAGAAGGTCTCTTCGAATGGTTGGTCATGCCCTTTCGCTTAACAAATGCACAAGAAACTTTCATGAGATTGATGGATGATGTATTGAGACCCTTCACCAACTCTTTTGTGGTGGTATATATGGATGACATCCTCATATTCAACAGAACTTGGGAGGAGCACATGCAACATATTCAATAGGTTTTGGGCACTCTACGACAACACAAGCTATATGCCAACTTGGAAAAATGTTTCTTTGGAATGAACATTGTCCAATACTTGGGCTACATTGTTGATGAGCATGGGGTATATGTGGATACATCTAAGATACAAGTCATTCATGACAGGTCAGCCTCGACCACACTAACTGATCTTCAAAGCTTCTTGGGGCTTTCCAACTTCTACCGAAGGTTCATGTTAAGATTCTCCCATATTGCATGGGCCCTCATCCAAGTAACCAAGGGAGATGGAAAGTGTTAAGGTCCTAACCCGCACATAGGTAGATCAATGTATTCGGATGTAATAAAGGTCAATATTAATAAGACCTTTCATTAAAATAGAATAAAGCGGATGTAAGAAGACCTAATAGAAGCTTTCGCTTCTAGAAGGATCTTCCTCTAGATGCTTCTCTTAATAGACATATTTAGTATAAATAAGGGGCAAGGGTATGTGAACCCTAGCTTGGAGATTATTGTAACAAAGCACTGCTCGACTGAAGGTTTCCCCCTCGAAGAGGCCTGTGAACATTGCTATCTGAATCAAAGTGTTGTTTTTGTTGCTATTTCGTATATCATTTCTGTGTATTGTGAAGATTATGCTGGATATTTTACTGTTATTCTGTCATTTCTAGCATTCATTTCTGTTCTGCATATTTTATATATCTGGTATCTTGCAAGTGGTATCATAGCACTTTCCTTGGCAGAAATTGTGGGTATTTTTTTTTTCAGGGTAGAGACGTATTCCGGCGTCTTTAAGCCACAGAGATCTGTCATTACGCGCATAAACCCGTGGTTGAGGGATTCATACACGCAGGAAATACAG
>SNQJ01S0081876.1:28748-46245 GCA_010110895.2 Picea sitchensis
CTCCTGCATTCATCAAACCAAACAACATTTTATCATACATGAATGTACCCCATGGTGTGGTGAAAGCAGTTTTTTCTCTGTCTTGCTCGTTCATGGCGATTTGGTTATACCCAGAGAACCCATCTATCATAGACATTCGATTTTCTCCAACTACCTTTTCTAGGATGTGGTCCATTTTGGGGAGCGGATAATTATCCTTGAGAGAAGACTTATTCAAATTTCAGAAATCCACACACAGTCTGATTTCTCCGTTCTTTTTCCTGACCGGGACCAAATTTGCCACCCAGTCTGAGTACCTCAGAGGTACGATTATTTTCGCATTTAAAAGCTTCTTAACTTCCTTTTCAATCACTGGCAACAAAATGGGGTTAATTTGCCTAAGATTTTGCCTAAACAGCTTGACCCCGGGCTTCAAAGGTATCTTGTGCTTAATTATGGAAGTGTCATACATTCTAAGCTTGTCATAGGACCAGGCGAAGACATCTTTGTACTGTCTAAGTAGGTCTCTGTACTAGACTTTTACCTTGGGAGGAAGGAACTTAGATATCTTTACTATCCTGGATTCTTTCTTAGTTCCTATATCGCAGTCCTCCACTTCTTCTGGTTGGGGCTGCAAAGTGGATTTCACAGGTACGTCGTTCTGATCGAAAAGTCTTTCTAAAGGAATTAAGCCTTTCAGAATTTGGTTGTTTTTAAGGACCAACATACGATGATCCGCTATTTTTTCTCGGAAGGTTTCAGGGTCTTCCCGTTCTTGCATAATCCACATTGAGTCATTTTGATTCTCTTGGTCTGGATGAGTTTCAGAGAACTCACCTACTGCTGTCAAAAATTTCTTGATTTGTTCGTCATCTTCGAAAACCTGCCAGTGTCGGATATTGTCTGGTATAGAAGGCTTGTATCTGATTTCAATGTGATACTTTAGTTTGACGGTCGTGGGAGGAGAAAAGGTTGAAGCTCTCTTGGCCAATGCATCAACATGTAGATTCTCTACGCGAGGGATAAAATGGACCTTTACAGATGAGAAAATGTTTTCCATCAAATCCCAAGCACAATTTCTGTATGTTCTTAGTCTTGGATGCTTGGCTAGGTATTGTCAGTTTATTTGTCTTACTATCAATTCTGCGTCATCGTATACCTCCAAGTTTTTTATATTCAACTTCTTTGCAGCCTCTAATCCTAAGATCAATGCCTCATACTCGCATACGTTATTGGTGTAATCTATGTCCCACTGTAAACGATAGGAGAAAGGAACAATGAACTTACCTTCAGGTGCTACCAAAAGTACCCCAGCACCAACTCCTTCAGAAGACGAAGCACCATCGAAATACATTTTCCATACACCAGTATTGCATAGCTCTTCTGTCAAGGGGCTTAACTCTTAGATATTAGGTTGTACTTTGGTTGAAACTCGTCTATAATCATCTCTGTTTCTAGTTGAGATAAACAGGGACCAATGTGATCACCTTCTTCATCCTCATTAGACGGTTGTGGGGTATTCAAAGATTTTTCATAGTCTTCACGAGTCAGATAAGGCTGCGAATAGTCATCACTGAAATTTGCAACTTCATCCTCGGAATCTCCAAAATCTTGGAGGTCGTTTACTCCTATAAAATTTTCTTTTTTTAGTGGAGCTTGTATTTTTTGATCTTCGTTCTTTATTTGTCTCTGTTGATTTTGGGGACTTGGGTTTCTCCTGAAGTCTTTTTTATTTGAAGAATCATCTTTAACCTGGTCCAACTCCATCCTAGAGATTTTGTTGGACAGTTCTTTAATTACTCGGGCCATATCATCTACTCTGTCATCAGTGTATCTATTTGATCCCAAAGGACCCGCTGGTTCCCTATAGCGTCTATTCTCGCGGTTGATTGTTTCTACTTTAGCCTTTAATTTACCTGAAGCCATCATATTAGATTCTATTTCGACAACATCGTCTTGCATTCTATTTAGGGTGGCTCCTCTTCTTTCTCGCAAAAGTAGTGTGAAATCCGACTCGAAAGCTCCCGCGAAGGTTACTTTGGCTGAGGTTTCAAAGGGTTTAACAGTGGCTGGAATCTTATTATACAGTTTGTTGAATCTTAGAATAAATTCCATGATTGTTTCTGATTTTTTTTTCTTTAGGGACCCAAACTCGGTAAGGTAATATAAGTGATCTTTTCGCTCTCCCCATTATCTGAGGAAAGCATCTTCCAAAGCATCATATGTCCAGATAGAAGCTGTGGGGAGGCTCCGAAACCAAGTTCGGACCTGTCCTTCAAAGGTCCGGACAAGGAGTCTCGAATAGACATCTTCGTGCTCGATACCACAGACGTCTGCGAATTGGTCAAAGAAATTTATATGCTTGGCTGCGGTTATATCTCCCTCCCTAGTGAACTTAGGAATATTTTTGATGTAGTTTTCAGGAAGATCATGTAGGGGGGTGGGAAAAACCAGGGGAGCGTATCTCGCTGCTACTTTTGTGAATACTCTGGGAGGAGGGACATGCCCTTGACCTCCACCTCCTCCTCTAGGAGCACCTCCACCACCTCCAGCGGCGGCTGCCATCGATTCAGGTATAGAAAATGAGTGTGTAACACCCTCAGGCGAGACCAAGAAGTTCTATCAAAGAAAAGCTGGTATGTCAAATGTCGACAAACTTTCTAGAGGACCTTTTCCCTTGTGTACGAATGGGGAAGTTGAATGAATATCACTCCTAACTTCAGAGCAGTTTGACGTCAGATCTTTGGTATCAAACAGAGGACTGCGTGAAGTGGAAGGTTCTGAATGGCATTTAGTCTTTAAAAGTTGGTTTTTAGTCTTTAAAATTGTTTCAGGATTATTAACAGGCGTAATCATCTTACTATCTGGGTTTTGTCTAGTATTCCTTCTACCGAATGCCAGTTTATTTTTTTCATGGAGTCGCCAAGTGAAAGATTGTAAAAGCCTTAAAATTGTGTGTACTCTATGTTCACTATCAAGGAGTAACACCTTCAACGAAATAGATGTCATTTTCCCAGGGAAAAGATTTCGTAACTTCGCTCCCCGACAACGACGCCAGAAAGATGTTGTTCCTAAGTTTGTACTTAAGGCTCAAAAGTACAGTGTCAAGGCATCTGAAAGTAGGTGAAAGATGGGTAAGAGAGTAACGTCAACCTTCGATAAAGAAAACTAGGGAAGATTTCTACGTTGGCGTTGTCTAGCTTCCAACTGTTCCTGAGTATTTATATCTTGTTCAATGGATGCCCATGAATGTTCAAGTTTGTCCCGGTTATTAGCAGTTTTAAGAATTATGTCAAAAAGGTTTAAGGAGATATGCGTTTGGTTCGATAATCCGGGTTCGATATTAGGCTGTGTTGATGCGGGGACAGTCATGGAGGAACAGTAAGAGTAGAAAAGGATTTAAAGAGAGATTAAATGCTGACTCAATTTGGTCGAAATAAAGAGAATTTTACGTTTCAGGAATAAAAAGAAATACAAATTGAAGGCTCTTTCCCGTGACTGTATTATAATTTAATATAAAGGTGTGAGGTGAGAGAAAAACATTTAGCTGCATATAACGCAAGGTTCCTGTCAAAGATAAAACTCACATATAAACAGAAGAGGAAATTAGTAAGAAAATAACTGACATAGCAAAGAATATATCTAGAATTATGAAAGTGCAGATTGGTCTTACACCCGCTGATAGCTGGTGCAGAGGAAAGACAATAAACAAATATAGAAAACCAAAATCCTTTCGTTATAGTAGTGTTCGTACTAAAGTATAACAAATCACATCAATTATGAATAATGGAATGAAATGAAACATGAAATACAAAGAAACAAACTTGTAACACAGTCTTGACGGAATCGAGAATCTCCAAATTTTCTTATATTAACTTCTCGAATGCAAAAACTCTATTACAATCGACACAAAAAGGTCCAGCCCTGTTTATTTCTTTCTGTGATATATTTATACAATTTTATTTATCAGTTAGACTCTCAACGGTTTCACAAATTTGATTACAACCGAGAGGAGCACAATCGCTCCCTTTCTCCTACTCTATTTTCAATTGGTACTAGGTGCTCGTCTTTGCGCGGATTCAGTGCAAGCGATACATTTTTCCACAAACTGAGATACAAGCTGCGAAGGTTTCACTTGACAGCTAGCCTCGGCGAAGTAACATTCTCGGGCTAACTGCTGCAGCATGTCTCCCATTTGTGCATCGATGATGTTGAGGGCACTTAGTTGTGCACTGGGTTGGATTAAGTGTTTGTCAACTTGAGCCATGTCCACCCTGTCCATTTGAGAGATATCGGTCGAATCTCTCTCATCCTTCTCTTTCAGATCGAGCAAGATATGTTCTACATTCATTTACATTAATATTTCTGCGTCGCCTCCATTGTCCATACCCAACAGCTCGCCATCTATAACATTGAAAGCTTCTTCTAATGAATTGGTTACTTTTTGGGCCTGTTCCTTTCCCAGGGCAATGTTATGCTCCCAATCCTTTAATAGAATATTGCCTCTGGTTTGTTCTAAGATGGTGAGTTCGGGAGAACCTATCGAAACTCTGTTGTTCGTGGCTATCACCGCCTCCTGAAAGGCGACCCGAGTTTCTTCTGCATTCCCTTCCCTAACAGTCAGGTTCTCAGAAATCCGATGCATCAACAGAAAATATTCTCGAATCACTCCCACTTTGGCTAGAAAACTCTGTTGTGCAGAAGAGATCCTTCTCCGAATTTTGATTGCTCGGGATTTAAACCCCTCGACATCGATCATCCTGCTTTCAGCGACCTCTACCTGAGCCTGCAGCTCTATGATCATAGTCCTCTGTTGACCCGCCTGTATCCGACCATCTCG
Organism: Picea sitchensis; assembly: GCA_010110895.2. Lineage (NCBI taxonomy): Eukaryota > Viridiplantae > Streptophyta > Pinopsida > Pinales > Pinaceae > Picea > Picea sitchensis. The sequence goes on from SNQJ01S0081876.1 coordinate 33,568, forward strand.
AATCACTAGATGTGCTTGCTCCAGCTTGGCTTTGAGCACCTCGATTTCATTTCTATCAGCTAGTCGGGCTAGTTCTATTTCCCCGCTCACCTGACCTTTAGCGTTTTCTGTGGCCGAAGCTACTCTGGCTTCCAGAGTCTTGATAAGGCGATTTTTTCTTTTGAGCTGGTTTTTCAACAATCCGACCGGAAATTGATTCGCCGAAGCATACGCTCCTAGAGTTCCTGTGATCTCCATGGCAAATTGTTCGCTCTTTTTGTTATTTCCATCGGTCATAACCTTGAATTTTTTAACGGCCGATTCTCCCTCCTGGTAGAATTCCCTTTTCACCACCGCTTTCCTCTTTTTGTCAAAGAAGAACTCGTTTGGAGGAAGTTCTTTTGCTCTGATAGGCCTCAGTTCCTCATTTAAAATCCATCCTTCTTCTATATTTCCTTGCGTCAACTACAAGGGGGTAATAGAAGTTATGGGTTTCCCAATTTGTTTCACTACCTTTCCTGGGATGACGACCGGGTCCTGCTTCTTCGGAGGTTCAGGGGTCTTCGTCTCAGTCTCCGGATTCAGGGTCTCTGGTGGGTCCAGATTCTGTGCCATTGCTTCGGGCTTCTTAGTTTTCTCCCCCTCATTCTGGATTTTTCCTGAACCAGAATTTACATCTTTGGGGCCTTCATCATCCTTCGGTTTCGTCTCAGAAATGCCCGGGCTCCCTCCTCGCAGCACTGCGGGAAGACATCTTCGTCTGTGTTCCTGGAATATCAATACAGAGGCTGTCTCTTTGGGTGCTAAAGATTTGATCTGAGCTACCACTTCCTCATAAGACCTTGCTCCTCGAAAAATGTTATCCAGGGGTGAACACTCATGTTCAAACCTCTTCAGCCCACAATTAGCTAAATGGTTGCTCACAATTTTCTGAGGATCATGTTTTTTATACTCAATAGAGACCAAACTCAGGTCTTCCAGGGCTTTAGCCTCAGCTTTGGCATGCCTGAAATCTAATAAAGAATAAGAATTTAGTTGAACAGGGAAAAATGGCCATACCTTCTTTGAAGAAGCTTTGAGTTCTTTACTCACCCCGCCAATCACTGTTTGTCGGGCGATCTCGCGACAAGCTAGCTTGTCGGGGATGAACAGTGGTAGTGCGAGCGGGGGAACAGCAGCTCCGAACACTCTGAAGTAGGAAAACTCTGCTTCTACGTACCAGTTCCCTATACCACTCAGACTAGCAGCAATGCTTTCTGAGATATAAGGTGGCGAGCGACCAAAAATGGCGATGTGCCGGGGCACCATCACCTAGTTGAAAATTTCGTAAATGAATTTGTCCGCTTTATTCTCCCACAGTTTGTCGTGATAATCATGTACAGGTTTTTCTTGGGCTGGATTCCAAGCCCAACTCATCAAAGGTAATGGTGTCATGGAACATACCGTGTCCATGATATATGTAGACATGAAAAATGAGGATGGTCTCCCGCTTGCCTTCTGCTCCTGATACTCTATGACCCGGTTGGCCAAACTATCCGAGAGTATCTTTACCCAATTAAACGAGCAACCTTATGCAACCTGAAACATGAGAGGAACCCACGCGATGTAGAAATGTGATGTGTCCTCCCTTATGAATAGTCGACATGTCATCATTGCCACATATTTATACTGTGGCTCCAAAGAAGCGATAGAATAAATTCCCTGATCATTTGCTCTGAATTTTGTGGAGCGCGAAACCCAATCTTTGATCAAACCGGGCATGGTTTTGTCATATTGGGTGCACTCTTTCTCTTTGAATTCCTCCAAGAACTCGGCACCATATGTATATTCAGATGTTGTCAGGAGCTTATACATGGTTTGGATGTGCTCCGGTCTAAAAGTCTCGACCGTGACCCGTTGGTTGTTCATGATCATTCTGGTGGGTAGGTCTATGTGATCCAACGCCCATCGGATCATATAATAATATGGGAGCAACCGTGGTCTGGTTGCTACCCGGTGCATCCTAGATTGAACAACTATCTTGTATTTAGTGTTCAGGTCATCCTTTTCGTTGTCATCGGAGTCCGAATAATTCACCAACTCAGATTGTAGAATATCTGAAACAAACGACCAACTAGGGACTGAGTCAACACTCCAAGGCGAAGTGTCGGAGACATTATCTGAGCCTTGCCCTACCACCTTGGCATTCACCTTTGCTGCTTTCCGTGGAGCCATAGCTGAAGCTTGTGTTTTCACCCTTCTGCGATAGACCTGTGTGTACATGTAGAAATTAGTTAACTCAGAAAATGACGAGCTCTGCGTGCTTATGAAAAATGTTTTCATTATAATAAAATGAAACTCCTGTATATATTTGAAAATTCTGTACTTTTCAAAATAAGTTTGTCAAATCACAATTAAAAAACAAATTTATTGTGTAAAAATCCGATCTTATTATTCGTGGATTCACTCTAATTCTCCATTAATGTCATCAATGTTTGGCGGTTTGACAGTCAATCGGAGTAGGGAGAGAAATGGTTACCTTGGGAAACATGCAGGCCTCGGGGCGCAGGACATATCTTGCTTTATCTTAAAATATCAAATCCAACCAACGTTAATCAATTTCTCGTCGTTCGCTACATCGTGGATTTTCTTTTAACATTTTGAGTCTTCAACTCACGAGACTGCGAGTACCGATTTTAGCTTAATTAACAGCAATCGCGATTTGGAGCATCATTAATTTTATAATCAATTTATTCTCCATATCACGACTCGGAACTTCGAAGACAAGTTTCTGGGAGATTAGTATGCCGAGTCGCGAAACCGCGAGATGGCGATAGTTAAGGCTCAATTTAGGGGAAGAAAATCTAAGATTAGGCGACTAATTAATCGTGCTATAATTACGTCGTGACTTCGTGAGTTGGGATTTTAGACGTCGTAACTTTCGAAAAGATAGTGCCGAGTGGAGAGACGCTGAGAACAAATTTAACCATGGTTAGCTTTTTGCCTTTAATCCTTGACCAGGGTTATCACAAAAGTACCTCGTGTTCTCGGCTCTGGGGCTGTAAAAATAAAAACTTTGGTTTGACGAATGCCGAGGTGCGAAACCCCGATGACGTCAAATCATGAGTTAAAATATTTTACCCTAGTTAATGACTCGGGCGAAAATTGAAAACGACTTCGCTGTTTCGTGACTCGGGACGTGTGAACTCAAGAATTAAAGTATCCGACTTGCGAGATCCCGAAATAAAACAAAAAGAGTGAATGTTCAAACAAAAGTGGATTTGTTTTGAGGGTAGAAAAATCATCGCTTCTTATTCAATAAGGTTGCAGATTTTTCAAAGCTTCGGGGGGGGGAGAGAAATCAAAAGGCCATCTTTAGATTTCAAGTATCAAAAATTGAAAATTGTGAAGGGTAAAAATAAAACAAAGTCGGCTCCAACACCCTGTTTTAGAGGGGGGTACTGGATAAATTTCACGATACTAGACTTGGACACTCCCTAACTCAGACCCCAATGTTTGATTTTAATGGCCTTGAAGAGTTTCCTCTCCAACCTAATCCAAGGCCCTAATATTGAACTAGTTGGTTAACCCTACAAACATAAAATTCTAATAAATTTTAGATTTAGTGTTAATTTAATGTCTTGTTTTATGTCAAGGGGTATGAAAGTGAAACTAATGATGTTTGAAAGATGAAAGTAAAAAATGAACAGAAAGATGGAAACAAAAACTTTCACTTAACGCAAATTTTCAACAACTTTTCAATTTTTTTTTTTTATATTTTCTAAGAGCTTTTGAATCAACAAACTTAAAGAAGGATTTCACTCAACTACAAGCTACTTAAGATATAAGTAAAATATCAAGAACTTAAGAAAGAAAAGACTTTTCCCTGGTTACTAAGGCAAAACCACACTTTTCAACCAAACAAGAAAATGAAAGAGATTTTTTTTTTTATTTGAATGCTGACAAAGCAAAAAGGAAAAATATCAACAAGTCAAAAACCAAGAAAAAACTTCTGGCCTAATCGCAGATTGCAAAGAATCACTTCAAGAAATCACACAATAGCAACTTAAAAAAGGACTCTCACACTTGTCTAAAAACCCTAAAGAAATTTTTTAATGACAACTTTTAAATGAAAAAAACAAGCTAAGGCTAAGATCAACCCTAAGCTACTGACTGCTAGGATAGAGATTCAAAAACCTGATAGGTATAACTCTTGTCAAGGGAAAGGATGACTACCTTACCCTAAAAAAAAACTATCCTGCACAAGCACACTACTAAAAATCCAACAACAAGCGTGTGCAAACAAGCTGTGTAGATCCAGAGGGTGTGTACACGCGCGTTGGCCTTATACAGGCCACATGTATCTCTAAAACTATGAAACAAGTAAAAACAAATAATCCAAACCAGGAAGAGACCACTGATATTGAGAACCAGGATCTCCTGAAGGCTTAGACACTCTCTTTAAAAGAAAAAAGAAAACAATGTAAGGAAAAAATTCGTATAACAAACCAATCTGAGATGAGACTGCAAACAACCAAGACTTTAGAAAGAGTTCCAAAAAACACGGAGAATGACTGATTCTGATAGGGAAGAGGATGACTACCTCAAAAATGTTCTGGAATCTACACGCTACTATTACTTCTTCAACTAGCATTTACACGCGGGTTGCAAGAAAGCAGGGCGCGAGTACACGGGTGCAGCCCTTATGTAGGCCGCATGTACCTCTATGGGTCTCCAAAAGACACAACCAATCAAATAACAGAGATAGTTGGTATGGAAGACTAGACTCTCTGTTAGCTCAGACTTTGCAGAAACTTCAAAAAACAGGAAATAAAACTAGTCTTTTAAAACTACCCAAAAATATTCCTAGAAACCCTAGAGACTTCCCCAGTATGGTCGCCAATTCTGTTGTGGTGGGAAATCCCCCTATGGACTAGAATTTAGGGTTATATTATGCATGCAAATAAGACTAAAAGAATCCTACTTTCTACCATTGTCCCAGACTTCATCCCCATTTCTTTCAAGCAAATACATGGTTAAATGAATGTACCTTGTTCCGGACGTTCGATGTTGATCCTTCTTCATGCTTGATTGCTTGCTAGTAGCTATCCTCCCAAGACTGAACTACGTACAAAACAAGCAACAAACTCTACATGCATTTGTTCTACAGATTAATGGGTTAGAGATTCAAACATATATTCACTCAGCTATGAAGAACTCATATAGTGGGACGGGAAAAACATTTCTTTATTATTAACTTTAATGAATCAACTTACAATGTTGAGATCGACCACTACTCCATGAATATTGATCTTGGGCTCTTCTTCAAATTTCCTCCAACTTATTTTCTTTGTATCTCTCTTTGCACAAGGATGGCTAAAGGGTTGGGACAATGGGAATGTGCAATTGGGCAGAGTTTCTTTACTCTTATTCTCCTCTTCCAAATAAGACCCCTAACCCTTCTTTAATAGGCTAGAAGAATCTAGGTATTTGGATGAACCCTCGGCCATGCATGACCGGAAGATTCAGTTAACTCACCCAAAGTTGTGTGTTCCGTCGACAACTTTCCTTTTTTCGTGCTTTTGAAGGTCCACGCGAGTTGTAGTGGGCCAACTAGCGTGGACACTGTAGATCCACGTGGGTTGTAGTGGGTCAGCTAGCATGGACTTTTAAAAATGGATTTTTTAGAAGAATTGTTCAGTAGTGTTTTGGAAAAGAAGGGATCTAAGATGGACTGATGCAAAGTAAGCATGTATGGTAAAAATTAGGGTTATAACACAAGGATTGTCCACGTCGAGAAGACGTTAACCATTTTCTTAAAGGAACATATACTGCACCTATTGTATTAACTAATCCTTTTCCCTCTCAACAAACTCAAATGGTCACTCAAGATCAACCCTCTATGTAAAATAACTCTTATGTACTTATATGTACTAAAAATAAAGATAAAGATGTCTCACTTACTACATGAGCCAAAGACTATTAGTCTACAACCAAGAAGGTTAATGATCAACCTTCCACATCTACTCCATCCCCTTCAGGTCCTTTGCAAATTGTTAAACCCAGACTTAAAATAGTTATTTGACCACCTCCCAAAGTTGTTATTCATAAGTCATATTTTTAATCTTCGTGCATGATCTACTCAAAACTACAATATTATGGAATATTTAGCTCAAGCACCCTCTGCGATGTCGGCTCTCGAAGTTCTTCAAAGATTCCCTATGCAACAGAAAGAACTGTTATCAAATATAGGTATATTTGACCCTAATGATTCGAATATGATAGCCTTTGACTTGGAAACTCATATTCCAAGACTTCCTCATCAAGTCGCATTTCAAATACAGGTTCTCGTACGACATAAGACAATTTTTCGTATTGTTATTGATGAAGGAGCCTCAACGTGTGTGATGTCTTTTAACTATTGGAAAGTTATTGGCTCTCCATCCATAAATCAATCACTTAATACATTAAAATCTTTTGACAGTAGAGGATTTAAACCATATGGAGTTATTAATGCATTACCAATCATATTGGAAAGTAAAACAATCATTGTTGAAGTTGACATAGTTGATGATCCGCTAGACTACAATATTCTCTTGGGACATAGTTGGGTCTACGCCATGTCTATCGTAGTTTCTACCTTGTTTTGTGTACTACATTTTCCCCATCAAGGAAAAATAGTTACAGTTTACCAACTTGCCTACTTTAATTTTGATTCATGTGTTGGTAGTGTTCCTTTCATAGAGAACACCATGTCCTCCTCCTATGAGAATGTTGGTGTGGGTATTTTAAAATATTCAATGTTATTAGGAACTTTTCCACTCCCTCCACCTAATATTTCTCCTTTTGTCTCCCAAATAAATATGATTTCGACTAGTATTAGTAAATCCCTTGGTTCATATGATCCATGGATAATTCCTACTCCAAAAAATACAATAATTACGACGATTGAATTCCACTTAGCCTGGTTGAATTGGCTTATGAAGGCATCCAACATGCCTCTACATATCCTTATGATGCCTCTGATCAAATGAGTCCAATATTATATGAGTATTCTCACTCTATCTAGCTTGCCTCTCTAACTTCCCCTAATCCTTTCAATGATATTTTTCCCAGTTATGAAGGTATCATGGAAGTTATGTCCTTAGAAGAAACTCCATGGGATGATGGAAATCATCGTTCCTCCTTTTTCCTTAGACCTGAGCTTGAGACTCATTCTATGGTATCTCCTAATCCTCCCATTCCTATCCTCCATTATGATGTTTTATCTGACGGGAATTTGGGAGTCATTTATGCTACTATTCCTATTGATATTTCAATCAAACCTGGAATCATGGAAAAAATTCATACCGGTCGCTCTTGTTCTCTTGAATAAATTAACATTTATAGAGCACTTTTCAAAGAATTCCCTGACATTTTTTCTTGGTCCTATGAAGAAATTCCTGGGATCGACCCAAATATTGTAGTTCATGAGATTAATACATATCCTAGAGTCAAGCCTATATAGAAAAAATTTCGTCAAGTTCACCCTAGGAAAGTCATTGCTATCAAAATCGAAGTTTAAAAACTTCTCAAAGAAGGTTTCATTTATCCAGTACCTCTTACCGATTGGGTTTCAAATATTGTCTCGGTCACCAAGAAACAAGTTACGATTCGTGCGTGTGTTGATTACCATGATATCAATAGGACTTTCCCTAAAGATAATTACCCGACTCCTTTCATTGACCAGATCGTTGATTATTGTGCTGGCAGTGAAATTGTCTCCTTTATGGATGGTTTCTCTAGTTATAATCAAATTAACATACTTCCTTCAGATCAACATAAAAATAATTTCATTTTTCCTTGGGGTACCTTTTCTTATAAGAAACTCCCTTTTGGACTTAAAAATGTTGGCGCTTCTTTTCAAAGAGCTATGTCTTACGCTTTCCATGATATTAAGCATATTTTTCAACCATATCTTGACGATTTACCTGCACATTCTATGTGATGTCAAGATCATTTATCCCATCTTCATTTGATATTCCTCAGATGTCGGTTCTACAATATTCACTTAAAACCCCATATATGCATTTTTTGTGTGGAATCAGGATGCCTCCTTGCTTTTATTGTCTCCAATAAAGGGATATATGTAGATCCTTCGAATATTGAGGCTATTGTTAATCTGAATCCTCCTTCGACATTATGCCAACTCCAAAGTTTGCAAGGGAAGGCAAATGTTTTACGTCGATTCATTCCTCATTATGTCGAAATAACCAAAGGTTTAATTAGACTAATTAAGAAAGGGGTTCCTTTAATATGGGATGAAGTTGCTCAACAATCCTTTGAGGCCCTAAAACATGCGTTAACCCATACATATTTATTATATCCCCCCAATTGTAGTTGTGACTACTTTTTCTAACTTGTTGCTTCTGACAGTACCATTGCTATGGTGTTGGTTCAAGAGGATGATTCACATGATTCACATGTGATGTACTATATGATTAAAACCATTTCTTTGATCGAGGTCAAATGCTCACATGTGGAGAAATTGGTTTTGGATGTTGTTCAATTAGTCCAATGTTTTCGTCATTATATTCTCCTTCGTAAAACTATTGTTATTTCCGATTGTAACCCCATGCAACATATCTTGACCCCTCAGGTTCTTGGGGGAAAATATTCCAAATGGATTGTCATCCTACAAGAATTTGATTTAGAATTAGAAAGAGACAAATCTAAGAAATCCTTAGTCTTTGCGGAGTTGATTTGTGACCTTCCATCTTCTGAAGCAAAGAGTTTGATAGAGGAGACATTTCCTGATGAATCACTTTTTTTGATCAACTCTTTTGATCCATGGTATGGATATATTATCATCTATCTCCAAACTCAAATCTTTTGGCCCGATTTTTCTAGTATAGACCGTAGTTGTATTCAATACCAATCTCACCAATACATCATTATTGGTGATACACTTTATCGTTGCAGTGTCAATTCCATTTTTTGACGATGTCTAACACACAAAGAATCTGAAAGATCACTTAATGATTTCCATGCTGGTGCATGTGGTGGTCATATGTCTGGATATTCCACTGCACAAAATATCTTGAGGGAAGGATACTTTTGGCCATCCTTATTTAAATATTGTATTCTTGTAGTCCAAAAGTGCCATGCACGCAAAATTTATAATCGCAAATCGCATGCACCTCCCGCTCCTCTTCACCTTGTAGTTTCTGCCGATCCATTTTCCAAATGGGTCATTGACTTCATGAAATGTAACCCTCACTTGGGTAGGGGGAATGTGTACATTATTTTTGTCATGGATTATTTCACTAAATGGGCCGAGGCAATGCCTACTTTCAATAATACTGGGAAAACTGTAGCACCTTTTGTGTTTAATCACATTAGCACTCGATTCAATGTGCCCCAAGCTATTTTCACTGATCATGGAACTCATTTTAGCAATCATATGATGTCATAATTAATGACCAAGTTGGGTTTATGGAATGAAAACTCAACTCCTTATTACCCACAAGACAACAGTCAAGTCGAAGCTACCAACAAACCTTTGACCACTATGCTTCGTAGGATGATAGGGTTTCATAAAAAAAATTGGCATACTTTGTTATTTTTAGTGTTATGGGCATATCATACTTTAGTTAAAACAACCACATGATTCACTCCATTTCAGTTTGTTTATGGTTTAGAAGTCGTGTTACCGATCGAGTGTGAAATACTATCCTTGAAATTGCCTATCGAATTACTTCCTAACACAACGACCGATGAAGAATGTCTTTTGCATTTGACTCAACTAGATGAAAATCGACGTGATGTTGCTTTGGATAATGAAACTCATAAGAAACATGTCAAATCTCAGTATGAAAAGACTATTAAAACTCATGTTTTTATCGAAGGCAACTTGGTCCTTTTATATGATCAGGATTGTGATATACTAGGAGCCGCTAAATTTGAGCCTTTATGGAATGGACCTTACATTTTCAAACATGTCTTAGAGAAAGGGGATTATGAGTTAGTCGATTATGATGGTGTTCCTTTGGGTGAGCCTCATAATGGGATTTACCTTAAAAAGTACTATGCTTAGAGTTAATCTACATTTGTGCTTTGTATATATTGTATCATTATTTGGTGTGATCTTCTTTTCTAAAATTTTACGCGATTTTTGTTTGTTGCTTATCATGATTTGTGCTTGGTTTGCAAATGCCGACATTCTCTCTGCCTCATGTGGGATTTGTTTATGGTGTTAGGTAATACTCAGAACCTTGCATCTGCTATGTGGGATATCTATACCCCCACTGGCGAGTTAATATGTTTACATGGCATATGTATTGGTCACGTAAATAATAATATAGTGAAATATAGTGCATTAATTGAACTATTTTCCAAATCCATTTCAATTGGAATTCACCATTTGGTTGTCCAATTGGATTCTCAACTCATGGTACAACAATTTCCTAACGTTTATTCTATTAGAAACCCCACTCTCTTAGGGATATTTTTACGAGTACGTCTCATGGAAAGGAATTTTGACTATTTAGAATATCAACACATTCTGAGATATTTAAACACGCTTACAGATTCTTTAGAAAATTATGTGTTAGATATAAATTTGTGTCAAAACCACATACACATTGTACACACCATAAGAACATGAATAGAAATCACTTTTATATTAAAGTTGAAAAAAATTGTTTTCTCAAAACGATTACAAAAAATATTGAAGCTTGTAGCTTTCGAAATCATAAATGTCGATGGTAAACATGACCACTAATAGATCATAATGATGGTGTTGGCAGTAACACACTACCTCCTGAGCCACTCATTGAAGAAGATGGGCTATCCATCCTGAAACTCTGACGGTCTGGCACTGAACTCCACGGGGCAAGTCATTCATCTCTATATCTGGGATCATTGTCGATAGTCAACCCCTTGAGGTTGTGCTTGATATCTTTGATATCATCATCAAAATCTTTGTCTCGTGCCACCATGGCATCAATCTCACCCCGTCACTAGACAGGTGAATCCCCATATGGTCTTGGATGACCAATGCCTATAATTTGAAAGATAATTAGCAACCATACAAATAAAGATATATATAATATTAAAAGAAAAATATTTTTTCTTTACTTTTACCTACATTTCCCCACGGGTGCCCCTCTGAGAGAACAATATCTAGGTCTCCCTGCAAGTTTACCCCTCCATATGCATAATCTTCAATCATAATGAGTTGGGTCTTCAACCATTTGAACAAGATACGATCATAAGATACAATTGGTCCACCAGCATGGTAGGATATCATCTCTACCCACCTCTTCATACATGGATCCTATGGATTGGGATCTTCTTCCCATTCTTTTCTCTAAAGACACAAGGTAGTAACCCTCTGCAAGAAAAAGGAAACCAGAATGGATCCATATACAAATTGTTTCAACCAACCAGTTTTACACTTGGTCAGTTAATCTTTCATGTTTTCCAGTAATCCCTCACACTAGTTAAACATGGTAGGTGCCATATAGTCAATACCATACTACATCTATGAGTTGGTAGCTAAATGGATCACTTGACTCCCAACCACCCGTACAATGGTAAATAATATTTTCCTCAAAGAGATATCTCTAAAATCATTAGTTGGGATCTTTCTGCAGACTTTACTAGCCCCCTAGAACATAGTGGTCTATCATGAGAGTCTCAGTTTTCACATCCCCTCCTCAAAAAATGGATAGAGATACCCTTTGTCCTCACCTAGATAATCCGATCAAAAAGTATATATCTTCTATCTCAAGAGAAATATCGTGAACCCCTAACTTAAAGACTTGATGCCTACCTCAACAATGATAAACTATTGTACTACAATTTTCCTTGTGTTTTGGCAGGTTTCCAACTAGTGTGTTCTCTGTTTAAATACCCATCAGGAAAAATATTTCATCTATCAAACTTTCTAACTTCATACTTTAGGGGGATTTTTTTCGCAACTGCTAAAATTGTCTATTCTCCAACACCTTAAAGGCATAAGATTTTGGAAGGAGAGTTGGGAACAAGTCATTTGGAGACAAGAAACTCTAAAAATTCCCTAAATTAAAGACTTGTTGCAGGTTTCACTCTAGAAAGGTGTGAAAACTTTACTTGTCATATTCTGCATCACTATTAGGTGTGACAATGTCTCCTTTTGCTCATATTTAAGGGTGTGACAACCTTTCATACGTGGGGAAAAGAAGAAGATCTCAAATCTTCTAGATGAGAAGCATTCATGATGAGTTGTTTATTGATCGATGTGGATCTCACCCGCCTCTCTTGATTTGGTGAGATCCTAACCTCTCATCCTAACCTCCTCATGGATTTGTCTCTACTATATACAAGATGCATATTTCAAAGGAAAATAGGAGAAATAATAGAGGAATAAGGAGATTATGGTGAATTGAGAATAGATCCAGATTTATAATTGAGAGTTTGTGAATCTCACTTTGGCCCTAAGAGATTTAGTTGTGCCAAAGTGATTTTGTGATGACGATGGCATCTATGGAGGCTATGAGGGTATTGAAGCATTGAACTGGTGGAAGGATCTTGTCAACACTAAGGCACTGGTTTTAATTTTTTTCCTAATTATTTAATATAGTGATACATTTTCCTTTCCCAACTAAGATTGCCAATGATATTTGTGTGTATTTCTCCTTGGCTATTTACATAGGTTTATATATATATATATATATATATATATATATATATATATAT
>SNQJ01S0081876.1:46264-64068 GCA_010110895.2 Picea sitchensis
TCACTTTCAAAGTTTTGTTTGTTCCTATTGAAAATATATACTTTTATGAAGAATTTGATCAATAAATTGGAGTTACAACTTGTGAGAAAAAATGACGATTAAAAAGGTATGAACTTCTATCTTTTATGTTTCTTTTGAACCTAAGGAAAATAGTGTATTCTATTTGGTTTTGTTCTAGTTTCAGGTGCTCAAAATAGGGAGATTGGTCTGTGTTTGCACTCACTAATTTATCCACAAAAGAAACCTTGGATATGAGCTAAACCCTAGGTTCAGTTAGAGTCATAAGTCATAAATCTTTAAAGAGTGTGCTTAAATAATGGTGAGTATCTCGAGATTAGAGATCAAAAAATTCAATGGCCAGAATTTTGAGCTTTGGAAGCTTAAAATTGAAGATCTCCTTGTAGATCAAGAACAATGGGCATCAGTCTATCCAGGTACCATTCGAATAGGTATGTCTAGGGAAGAATGGGAGAAACTCAAGAGAAGGGAAAGGAGTACGATTCAATTTTTTTTTCCAAATTCAATACTACTAAATGTCTCAGGTGAAGATTAAACCAAGAAACTGTGGGACAAGTTGGGGAGCTTGTACCAGTCGAAATACCTAGTAAATAAGTTGTTCCTTAGAAATAAAATATATCTTATGAATATGGGTGAGGGTGGTTCGGTGAATGAGCATTTAAATGTGTTTAATACCATAATAATCCATTTATCTGTAGTGGATATTAAAATCACCGAGGAGGAGAAACGTGTTATCCTATTATGTTCTTTTACAGACTCCTGACATAAATTAGTCATGGATATATGAAGTAATTCAACCACATTGCTTCTAGAAGACATGGTTTCATATATACTATCAAAATAAATGAGAAGTAATAGCATGGAATGATTGACCAAAGATGCATTAGTCATAAGAGGTCGACTGGTTGATAGAGATAAAGACAAATTCTCCAGTAGAAATTCTAAGTCGAAGTCGAAGGGTAGATCTAAATCTCTAGTTCAATTGACAACAACAAGATGTTGGAAATTCATTAAATATATGAATTACAAAATGGATTTAAAGTTGAAGGAAACAAAATCTAGTATAGGATTCAATTAGAAGCAATCTACTGAGAGAAAGATGACTCCAGATAAGGGAGGCGATGTGTACCTAGCATTGACTAGTACATAATCAGATCAAGATGTTTGGTTGGTCGACTCAGGAGAATCCTATCATATGACACCACATAGAGAATGGTTCTATGAATATGAATGATATGAAGGAGGATGTGTGTTCTTGGGGGACAAATCAACAACCAAAATTTTCGAACAAGGAAGAGTTCGACTGACGCTGCAGGATGGGAGGAGTAGAACCCTTCTAGGTGTGCCACACATTCTAGGTTTGGAAAGAAACCTGATATTTGTTGGCAATATGAGTGATACAAGGGTGAAGACTTTATTTTAGATGGATACGTGCAATATGGTTAGAGGTGTGATGGTATTAATGAAAGGAGTTCGGATTGGAAACCTATACAAATTATTAGGGAATGCCGACTTGACTAGATGCAATAACATCATTGTTCCCGAAGTTATCTCAACTTAGAATCAACTCGACTCAACTTGGGTTGAGTTGATTCAACTTGACTCGACATAACATCATTGTTCATGAAGTTCTCTCAACTTATAATCGACTCGACTCAACTTGGGTTGAGTCGATTCAACCTGACTCAACAAGTCCTCATCAAAATGACTCGACCATGCTATGTATGGCATGAGAGGATGGGAGATATTGGAGAAAAAGGAGTTTGATCTATGCACAACAAAGGTGTGGTTGAAGATTTTCCTTAATGTAATTTAGAATTCTACTTTTGTGAACATTGTATATATGGAAATTTGAAAACAAAGTTGGATGAGGTTCCCATCTGGAGAGACAAGGGAAAAGGGGATTCTCGAATTGGTTCATAGTGATGTGTTTGGCCCTATTTAAGTGCCTTCACTTGGTGGATCCCTGTATTATGTCTCCTCCATAGATGATTTTTCCAGGAAGACATGGATATATTTCTTGAGGAATAAATCATAGGTTTTCGAGATATTCAAAGAGTTTAAATCTCTTGTAGAAAACTAGACAGATAAGAATATTAATGTGTCGAGAACTGACAATGGTGGTGAATTATGCAGAAACAAAGTTGATTAGTTCTGCAAGTAGTGTGGCATAGCACGCTAAAATACCACACCATATAACCCATATCAAAATGGAGTTTCTAAGAGAATGAACAAAATATTAATGGATAAGGAAAGGAGCATGCTTAGTGGTTATGGGATTGCACAAGAATTCTGGGCAGAGGAACTACAAAATATCTGGTGAATATGTATCATTTTTCGACATGTCTCATTTTTCGACATTAGTCGATATGAATCCAAATTTAGTATGGTCCGGTAAGAATCCTTCAATTTCACATCTCAAAGTATTTGGCTGTGATGCATATGTGCATGTTCCCAAGAAAAGAGGAGCAAGCTGGAAAAGAAGGAAGTCAAGTGTATTTTCATTGGATACAAAGAAGGAATGAAAGGATATAATATTTGGGATCCTACATCAAGGAAAACAATGTACAATTGACATGTGGTCTTCAGATAAGTCAGAAGGATTTTCAAGTCTGAAGTGATGGTTGAAACAGATAATAATCCAAAAAAGGTGTGGTTTGAATGGAGGAATGAAGCAGGTGATTTAGATGAGTTGATTGAATTAGATGAAGAGGTGGAAAAACTGACCCCAATTGTAAGCAAGTCATAATGAGTTAGAAAACCAGTCGAAAGGTATAGTCCCCATAAATTTCATTCCACATTAGTGTTAACTACCACTAACGAAGATCCCAAGTCAATCAGGATTCAACTCAATAGAGGGAAAACTCTGGAAGGACACCGTGGTCAAAGAGATGGAATCCTTGCATAAGAATGAGACATGGAATTTAGTCAAATTACCAAATGGAAGAAATCCCATTGGTACAAATTTGGTATTCAAGAGGAAAATGAACACCGCAGGTCAAGTCGAGAAATTCAAAGCTTGAATGGTAGCGAAAGGATATTTCTAAGTTGAAGGAGTCGATTTTGATGATATTTTATCCCCTGTTGCAAAATTAACTTCCACTAGAGTAACAATGTCTCTAGATGAAACATTGATATGGAAATAGAACATATAGATGTAAATATAGTGTTCCTACATGGGGAACTAGAAGAAGAAATCTACATGAAACAACCTGAAGGATTTGTAGTAAGGGGCAAGAAATATTTGGTGTGAAAATTGAAAAGATCCCTTTATGGTCTAAAGAAATCGCCAAGGATGTGGTACCAAAATTTCGACACATACATCCTTAGTTTGGGATTTGTGAGAAGAAAAGTTGATCACTGCATGTATTCCAAAGAAGAAGGTGGGTGTTTCATATATGTCGCATTGTATGTCGATGACATGTTGGTGATTAGAACCAACATGAATGCAATAAAGGAGGTGAAGAAGAAACTATCCTCCATGTTTGACATGAAGGATCTTGGTGCAAAAAACTTCATTATGGGAATAGAGATCAAGAGGGATCGAGCAACTAGAAATATCTAGTTGAACCAAAAAAAGCATATTGAAACAGTCTTGAAATGTTTCAACATGCAGGATTGCAAACCTATGAAGGTGCCAATTCATGTGGGAGCAAGGCTAACTACTTAACAATTTCCAAAGGCATGGGAGGAAATAAATGACATGACATGTGTTCCATATGCAAGTGTTGTTGGTAGTATAACGTATGTGATGGTATGCTCTTGACCAGACATTTCCCACGCAGTGGGACTATTGAGTAGATACATGTCGAAACCCAAAAAGGAGCACTGGACAATTGTAAAGAGAGTATTCAAGTATTTGTGTGGCACAAATGACTATGCTATATGCTATCAAGGAAAATCTAGAGGTGATAGTGAATTAAATGTACATGTATTTGTTGACGCTGACTCGGATAGAGATCTGGATCATCGAAGGTCAACCAATAGATATGTGTTCAATATGTTTGGTGGATTAATCAGTTGGATGAGTAAGCAATAGGAAGTTATAGCCTTGTCAAAAATAGAAGTTGAATACATGGTAGCCACTCATGGAAGAAAAGAAGTGGTATGGTTGCAAAGGTTGTGTTCAGGAATCAGGTTTGAGCAAAGAGCTATGAAGATAATTTGCGACATTTAAAGTGAAATATTTCTAGAAAAGAACCCAACTTGTCATTCCAAGACTAAGCACATTGATGTACAATACCATTTCATGAGAGACATGGTGGAAAGCAACAAGATGCTACTAGAGAAACTAGACATACTGGAAAACATAGCAGACTCTTTGACCAAGTCTTTGAGTGCTGTGAAGTTCTCTTAGTGCAGAGAGGAAATGGGCATTGTTTCCCTAGGTATGTGAATGAGAGTTAAAAAATATCTTGGTTTGAGAAAAGAAGACAACAAGTGGGGTAATGTTGGGTTGTTATATTCTTTGCAGTAAAAGTCTAGTCAAGGTGAATTGACTTACAGTGAAAGTTGAAGGTTGAGGTGGTTTGACTGGGTAAAGTCGAAGTCAAATAAATTGACAGAAATTCAAAGAGGTCAATCGACAAGAGGTCGACAGACAGGTGTATGGTAACCGACTGAAGGTTGAATGGAGGTTGACTGATAATCAACTGGTAAATTGACTTAGAGTTGATTGTAACAGAATCCCAAGAATCATTCGTGAGATTTGTAGCCAATGATCTGTGAGGATATATAACCATTTTTGGGCACATTTATTTAGGGTTTTTCCTACTCTAAATCCTATAAATAAATCATGTTGTAATTTTGTAAAATCTAATATTTAGATAAATCGTTTTAGAGGTTGTTGGTCATGTATATGTAAGACAAATTGGCTATAGGGTTTTTCTTGTGTAAATAAAGAATATATGATGTAGATTGTGTCTTAGGTGTAGAACAAGGTTAGACATGTAACCTTTTATTCTAAAGGAATAAGAAAAAAAGAGAGAAATACACTCAAGGAATGTTGGTTTTCCCATTTGGGTTTCCAGGGTAAAATATTTGTGTACTATGTGTTTTCGTTGTCATTTACTTTCTTGATTAAATATTTATTCTTCTCTTATACTAGGTTTAGTGTGGAAGTGTTCCTCATTTCCTAACAAGATTTCCTTTTCCCAAGTAGATTTTTATCCCCAACTCGTTGGGTGACCTAATGTTGATTTTATGAGCAACATAGTCTATGGCTGGGAGGAATGTCTGAGGTCTGCATGCAATTGGTGGATTTGAACAAAAGATAAGTGTATTCTTATGTGTATTATTATTTGAGTAATGTGCATATACATGTTAAATATATATTATGTGTTACAATTGTATATATATTTGTGTGTGGATTATATATGTTGTAGAAATGGATGTGTGTTGCATGTGCAGGGCATGGGCCATGATGATTATATGTGTTTATATATTGTTTAACATGTAAATGCTTAGGCTATTTATGTCTATGGAATTGGTACATAATTATGTTGGTCTATGCATGTATTGATAGTTCTGCATAATTGTTGCAAATGTAGAGAATGGTAGTTATTAAGTGTTCTTGTTAAACAATTTTGTGGTTATGGTCCAGTGATTTTGAGGAAAGGCCTGAATCATCACGCACACAAGGAAATCAATCCTCACACAAAAATGGAACATACCCCTCATGAAACATAGGAGTGGTTGTGTGCGTAGTTGTATTATGAGTTCATTCATCTATTATAGTCGCTATCTATTGAGTAATTTCAACAATAATCGTATGGGTTCTAGCGTGAAGCTAGAAATGTCATGCGTGCTATGGGATAATTGACGTGGCCAATACAATGACGGGTGGGCATGCATAATTGCTAATAATTAGTTTTTATGCACAGTATGAGACCAGTTTGTGCACACTAGGAAAACATAGTTACATGTAGCACAAGGCCAATTGTGTGCATTGTTGGTTTCAATGAGTTGCTTCCACAAAAGAAAGAATTGATATCAAAGCTTATTTAGCAAGTTGTGGTAGTGGATAATTTACAATGTGGTAATTAGACTCAACTAGGAGGATGGATACATTACAAAGTGGTATCATAGTTGAAAATTTTGATGTGACGTGGCCCTGGGTAGATCTGGGGACATTACAAAGTGGTATCATATATTTTGGTTCAACACTGGACTTGTATAGGCCAAAGATCAACATTAAGTTGGCGAGGCAGGAATTTTTATGATGGTCACAGGGTCGCAAGCTGAAAATATGGAAAATTCAGTTGAGTTAAGAAACAACTCACGTGTGCCAAGTATTGGTGTGCAATGTGTGCATACTAAATTTTGGCATTGCATGGTGTAGGAATTATGGTGTGTGAAAGATATATGTGCATGGAGTGTGTGCACTCAATATTGGAACTGTGGGGTATAGAACTGGTGGAGCACATGTATTATGGGAGTGCAATATGTGCACGATGAATATGGATGCCATGAAAAATTGGTGGCTTCCTGCATAATAATGGTGTGCAGGGAATGCACATTGAATATTGGTGATGTGCAATGAGCACGTCTTGAATATGAGCACTGCACGAGAAAAATTATTGGTGCATGCATGGTGTTGGTGCACAGTGTGTGTGTGTGCGTGGAATATTGTCATTGCATGGAGCTGAATTAGAGATGCCATATGAGTATATGGTGCAATAGGGTGCATGGTGAATGTTGGTATGATGCAGAGAAAATATGTAATTTGTGTGGAGTATTGGTCTGTGAAAAAAAAGTTATGTGCACTAGATAATGATGCACGAAACCCAAAAGTTGAGCGTGCCCAATATAAAAGATTTACACATTGAATACTGGTGGATTGTATGTGTGATTGGTATTGTGTGTGTAGAGAATGTGCACATGATGAATATAGGTGTATAAAATAGAATTGGTATACATGTGATCTTTGCAAGAAAGAAAATGAGTGAAAAGAGGAGGAAAAGTCTTGGACATAGGAGTCTAAATATTCACCCAAAGTTTTGAATTAGGATATTAAATTCACCAGGAATCAGAAGAAAGGATTTTGATACACTTATGGAACAAAATGTTCATAGTATTTATGGTTTTTCATAAATTATTTAGTCTAACAAATATTGTTTCCTACACATTTTGTAGATTTAACAACAATTTGATCAGTACAATATCAACACATAGATCAGAAGCATGGAAGATGTACAAATAAACTACAACCATGAAGATGAGTTCAGAAGTATGTATTCCAATATAGGAGACGAGGGTACATATTCAAATGGACATGGAGAAGGAAAGGTAGAAAGAATGAATTTGGTGAAGACCATAAATTTTTTACAAAAGAACATCCAAAGTTATAAATTTGATAATGATAGGCTTATGAAATCCAAGAATGAGCAAGATGGATTCAACATCAAGTTGTTACAAATATTGGACATAATTGAGAAGAATATGGATAAGGAGACCAAGTCAAGCAAATCAAGGAGACATAGGTCTCATGATGAGAGAAGAAAAACAAGAAGTGTTGACAGGAATCACCATCGCTTTCCAAGACATTCAGCTAAGAGAGCACACAGTAGTTCAAGCCCATATCCTGTCGAGAAGCATAAGAGGAGGTTTGGAGTCGATGAGCTACAAGGAGAAATGAATAAGATTAAGCCTCCTAATTTTGATGGTGATCACAAGAAGGATGAGGATCCAAGGACCTAACTGTTGGGAATGAGGAAGTAATTTCAATTACATAACTACTCTTCACAGGAAAAAGGAAGAATTACCATCTACCAACTCAAGGGAAAAGCATCAATGTGGTGGGACCAATTTGTGCAAGTGCAACGCATTGATGATATAAAGGTTACTTAGAGGGAGTTCAAGAGGTATTTTCAAAATAAATACTTAACCAAACATTACTATGATAAGAAAAAGAAGGAGTTATTTGAAATCAATCTTGGAGGTATGACCATACATGAGTATGAAAGGAGATTCTCAAAGCTGTTGAAATATGTTTCTTTCATCAAGGATGAACAAGTTAAGATTCATAGATACTTGAGTAGGCTACCATCATTTATTAGTGAGAAAATACAGTATGATAATCCCATGACATTGGAGGAAACTATAAGGAGATCCAAGTGTCTCTATGATCAACATAAAGGAAAACCCACTTACCAAAAGGCTTGGGAAGAAAAGAAGAAAGGAAATATGGAGCAGAGGAAGAAGGGGGCCAAGCCACCATTCTTCATAAATAATTTTTAGGGAAAGAAAACTCCCAAGGAGGCCAGAATGACAGAGGCAATGGGGCAAAGACCAAGGCAGTAGCCAATGAAGTGTTGGGGTTGTGAGGGAGATCATATGTACATAGATTTTCCTCTCAAAGATGAAAAATTGAGGACTGTTCACAATGTACAACAAGGTGATATAGTTGAGGACATGGGCATAAATGTACATAGGATCTACATAGCCCTGGATAACAAGCAATCTTTGTTTCAGTCACATATGATTGAAGTAGAAGGTAAGATCAACAACCAACCCATTGCTATTTTAATTGATTCAAGAGCTAGTCATAATTATCTAGATCCTAAGACGGTTGAAAGATTCCAATTGCAAAGAAGTAAGATTGGAAAACTATGGTTGGTGCAGTTAGCTACATGAGCTAGAAGGAAAATTAATGAGGTGGTTAGGACACGTCCAATGGACATGAATGGACTGAGAACCAAAGCAGATTTGAACATTATACCTTTGGGATCATATGATTGTCTAATTGGTATGGATTGGTTGGACATGCATCATGTTTTACTAGAATGTTACAATAAAGCATTTACTTGCTTGGATGAGAAAGGGAACTTGAGGATAGTTCAAGGCATTCCCAGGGTTGTAACTATTAGAGAAAGTTCATCCTTGTAGCTGAAGAAAAGCTTCAGGAAAGGCTATTAGCTATTTGTAGTGCATGTGGAGGAGGAACCCAAGGATAAAGTGCTAAATATTGAATATTATGTAGTCCTAAAGGAGTTTGAAGATGTTTTTAGAGAACTATTGGGGTTTCCACCCAAAAGAGATATTAATTTCTCTATAAATATAATGCCTAGAGAAGCCCCAATATCTAAGACTCCTTATAGGATGAGTACAACAAAAATGAAATAATTGCAAATGCAACTTGAAGAGCTTCTGAAGAAGGGGCATATACTCCAAAGTGTGTCACCTTGGGGTGCCCCAGTATTATTTGTGAACAAAAAGGATGGAATGTTGAGACTTTGCATTGATTTTGGGTAGTCGAATAAGGTAACTGTGAGGAACAAGTATCATTTTCCAAGGATAGATGATCTTTTTGATCAACTGAAATATGCTAAGATATTCTCTAAGATTGACCTTAGGTCAGGTTATCATTAGGCAAGAATTAAAGAGTAATACATCAAAAAGACAACCTTTAGGATGAGGTATGTCCATTATTATTTCACAGTAGTGTCATTTGGGTTTTCAAATGCACCAGTTGGCTTCGTGTGTTTAATGAATGGTATTTTCATAGTATAATTAGATAATTTTGTCATTGTATTTTTGGATGACATACTTATTTACTCAAAATCTGAAGAAGAACATGACCGACACTTGAGGATGTTGTTGCAGTTATTGAGAGAACATCAATTGTATACAAAGTTGAGCAAGTGTTCAATCTACCAAAGACATATTCAATACTTAGGTCATATCATTTTAGAGGAAGGGATAACAGTGGACCCAGAGAAGATAAAATCCATTGAAAGATGGCCAACACCAAGGAATGTCATAGAGGTGAGATATTTCATGAGACTTGAAGGGTACTAAAGAAGGTTTATTGAAGGCTTCTCAAAGACTGCACACCCAATCACATCCTTGAAAAATAAAGTTGTTGGCCCTCAACCAAGTTTTGAGGAAACTTTGGTCATATTTGGCCCACTTTTGGACTTCGACACATTGGTTGAAGAAGGAGCTCCCAGGCGGAGATGAGATCGTAGATCTCACCCATTTTTTAGGGCTATGTAAAGGATCCTCTAGGGTTTTGTAATGGGTTTATGGGATGTCATCCCATGGGGTTTTCCCATGTTTAGGCCTTATTGTAAGGGTTTGTAAAGTATAAATAAATGGGAATGTATTGTAGAAGTAGGGAAGTGAATGTAGTTCTATGTGAACAAAAGTGATTTTAAGAAAAAAAGTGTATGTGTTCGAGGCTTTGTTCCTGACTATGATTTTTTAGAAGGTGCTAAGTGTTGTGAGAATATATTTTGGCTCTGTGCAGTTGACCTAGTTTTGGAAGGAGGGTCTAGTTCTTAATGCACATATCTCCTGTCTTGTGTGGAGTTCGACTCTGTGGCTTAGTGCACCAGAGTGAATGAATGTAATATCTATGCGAATAATAAAGAGGCAAAGCGGTTTGTGGACGTAGCCCCACCCTAGGGTGAACCACATATGTCTGGTGTCCCTTGGTTTGCTTTGTGTTGTGTTATATATGTTATGAATCTGCTTAGTTATTTGATCATGATGTGTAATAGATATATATATATTTTTGTTTAAGTACTTTACTTATGTTATGAATGCTAGATCTAACTTATAGTGCTAAATGTTAATGTTAAGTGCTCATGGTGTTAGCACTCTGTGAATCTGTCTGACTAAAAGACAGACGATAGAGGTAACTATTTCAACCAACTTTAGGTTGGATTCTGACCCTTCCAACTAGAGAGGGTTCTCTCAGGCATATAGCTATTTAAAATACTCAACCAATTTGGCAATGTGCACACAGAGGTCAAATTCTTACATAGTGTAAAATTTAAAAGTAGTAGGACAAAATAGGCGAGTAGGTCCATTGGGCAATGGGGTCAAATCCTGAAAAATTATGAAGATTTATAATCTATGTATGCCATAGGGAATAGAGGAAAAATAGGTATGATGTTCAGCCAAATAAGTAATATGAGATGGTAGAGGAAAATAAAGAAAAGGCTACTATCATCTAGAGGCATCGAATAGAGGGAGAAACTCTTGGTATAGAATTAGAAGAAGAAACATAAAGGCTGGATACCAAAACTAGAGCACCACTCAAGGGTGAATTCTAAACTAGAAACCAATAAACACATGACAAGTATAATCAATATGAGAAACAACACCAGTAAGGTGAGTTCTTTCTTTTGCCTAAATATTATCGCTAGCAGAAAAACACATTCATGAATATGAAATATAAGAAAAAATATTGAACATCAACACCATGATGAATCTTAACTATCTAAGAAAACCTTCTCTACTTATATTAAAGTTCACAAGAAATTACAAATTTTTCCTGCTACAAGGGAGGCCCTTCTCCAACTAGTCGAACTATTCACTTATCTTTTTAACAATATATATAGATAAATTACATACGAGATCAAAAATGGATCATCTTCTCCAAGATTCCAAAAATAGATATCGGTCACAGAGGGAGTAACTTACCGAAACCAAACTCCTACTTTCTATGGAACATTATAAACATAAAACCAATCTTTTTTAGATCTTTACCCTCAATGCCACTTGTCTGCATCATCACAAGATTCCCTGAAATATACTTAATTTAGCTTGTAATTTATTTCAGGTTTGCACTGTCTTCCTTTAAGGTGTCAAGCCAACTGGGTTAGTTTTCTTCAATACCTTCGACCGTTCTAGATTTATTCTTCTTATTCTGTCGCTTGCTTCTTTTACTCTTGTCATCTTGCATGTAGTATTCATCTGCATATCCATTAATGATCAAATTCTTCATAATAGGATTTAATCTGATTTCTTCACCTGATCCTAGTTCATCCGTAGATTTTGTGTGAAATTTTGTTGCCATTATTTGCACAACATGCCTTTCTTTCTTCTTAATTGATAGTTTTGTCATACTATTTGAATTTCCCATTTTGCTGAAGGTCGATGGATCTTTCTTCTCCATTTCCTTTGGTTTTCCTGGAAACGAGAGCTTATTTCTCTCAACTGTGTTTTGAGTAACATTCGTCATCGAGTGATAATCATGGGCTACTGATGAAATTCCATACATGGATAGTGGATTATCATGTTTGACCATCAATTTCCAATGATGAGTCTTTAAATCGGTTATTTGGTGGCCCTTACGTGGCATCACATAGATGAATGGCACCCAAACAAGTGTCTCGAGATGATTTGACTGGCCGTTAATTTTCCTTCCACATGTGACCCTTGGATTTAACACATTTAATGACATTTGACATGTGATTTCAGGGTGTGATTGAGTGGTTTCGAGTTCACCCACTTTTCCCCCCAAAATGCATCTAGTGGTGCCACATGATCTAGAGACAAAACCATGGTATTCCTATCGACCCACTTTCAAAAAATTAAGCTCCGCACTAATTCCCAGCCCGATATTCTCCCTGACCATTGATCTGTGGCGCCCACGATCTGTGACCCACCGGGTCCCATCAACTTCACACTTCTGCCATAATTATCCCTATCTACTAGATATGGATCCATCCTCTAGTTTATTGCACCTCTACACCGATTAAGCCTCTTTCTAAGTTCCAAAACTTGGATTCCATATAAAAATTGTTATAGTGATAACATGGGCCCCAACTAGGGATGTTATCCTCCCTGCGAGGTAGCAAAGAATAATAGACCATGTGCCTTATCCATTGGAGCTTCTCTCACAATAGGTGTGTGCTATACATTGACATGTCACCAATGTTCATTGAAAACTGAAGTTTGCACAACGCTCTCACTTGGAGGCCGAACGTTGGATATACTACTAACATATAAATGAACACTTTATTTGGAGACCTAAAATTGAAAATGCTTGATCCACAAGATTATTCACACATACCTACCCTAACTACTGAAATGAATTGCCAATCAAGTGAAATCAAAATGCCAATGCAGCCATGCCAACATTTTATCCACTGCTTGTTTACTCTGCACATGCTTTCTCTAAAGCATGTTTACTGATAACTCATTCAAGAAGTTATATATGAATTCAAATATCAAAATTTCAAAAATATTGGGATTGTTTACTATTTCTAACAAAACTAAAAATGGATATGTGAATGCATTCATAAAACAACAATCATGTTTCACTTCTTCCACTTCATTCTTACTTTTGTGTGATTTAACCTATTGATTTCCACCAAGAGGCTGGAAAATCTATTGAGACTGCTAGAAATAACAATATTCTAAATCAGAAGATAGTGTTGGCTGAAATGAAACCCCTAGTAGAAAGCAATCCATATCTAACATTGACGTTGATTGGACATAATATTCATCTCTAAGCTTAGAACCCATCATAAGCTATAAATTCTGATTGTTAAAACTCGCCATATAACATGCCACAAGGTCATGAAACATATGAGAAAATATTTATTTTCGATGAACCAAAATGAAAGGACATGCCATCTTCACAAGTGTTGGTTTTGTTTGCTCTTCTTCGTCAGTCTTAGAACCATAATCTTCATAGGAATCAAGTAAAACAACTGCTTCTTTATGATCTTTCTGCATTTCTGATTGAATCATGACATACCCTATTTTATTGTCTCCCTGAAACTCTATGTCATTTGTTTGTTCATTTCTCAAAGTTTCCATAGATGGGGTCTCAGAGCCTTCATACACGCCCAAGCCACTTAGAATTTGAACAACTACATCATTCACAGGGGGAGAAAAACAACTTTGAAACACTTTGTTTTGCTGGAAATCTAGTTTAATATCTTCATAAACTTCAGAACAAGGAAAATCACTTTGAACAACAACACTTTTACCAGCTTTCTCTATTTTCTCGTGATTGGATCTTAACAATTCAAAAGAAGAGAAACATAATGGAAGACAGATTTCATTTGCAAGTATATTTCTTTCTTCAAATTCAACATCATGCCTGGAGGGTTTCTGATTTGAAACATTATTAGCATTTTGCTTGAGCAATTTGAAAGAAGCAAAACATAATGGCAAGGTTCTTACACCTGATTCAAAAATTTCTTCATTTTATTCATTGCTGTCATATGCACATTTTTTAATTTATTTGGATTGTTGAACACACTCATTTTCAAATTCATATTTGACCAATGGCTGCAATTTTGAACTGACAAGACCTTCTATATAACAAGTAAGAGAGTCATCAAACACATGGGAATATTGTTGCAATTTCTTGTCAATTTTTTCCAGTGAATCAGTGTGATTTGGCATCAGCACACATTTCTTTTCTTCAGTGATGATCTTAGCATTTTATTTCAACAATTTAAATGAAGAAAATCATAAAGGTAAAGATTTTCCTACAGTTGTTTCTGTGCTTTCTTCTTTGTAACTGTGATATGTAGGCTGATTACTCTCATTACACTGCTGAAAAGGAACATTTTTTGATAGAGAACATGAAGTTGGTTGTTCTAGGAAGTCAACATCATAATCATCATCATATTAATCATATATAGGAAAATAAACAACATTTTCAATGCCATCTAACAAGAAAAAGCTTGGGACATCAACTTGTTCCTCAACAAGCTAATTTGCAAACTCATCTTCTTGACTATCTAAAATTGAATATATGAAACAATCAACTCCATGCTTATCATGGGGTGGATCAGAAGCTACATAAGTGCCATCTCTTTCAATAAGTGGAGTATAATCCTTTTCAAAATAATTAGCATTTAAAACTTCAAGATGACCTATGATATTATCAATTTTATGCTTAAGATTCCAAGCAATTGTTCTCTATTCATATTCACTTTCATGTCCTGGAGCATCCAACCCCTCATTTCGAATCTGTTCACATGATTGGATATTGTGTTGAATCTCCTGGGCATCATTAAATATTTGTTGTAAGGTATTAGGTCTTCTTTCCATCAAGAGGAAAGAAAAATTTGGATGAAGAATAGTGGCATACTGGAGCATGGAAACAACTTCAGTGGGTTGAATTTATTTGGGTAGATCGTAATAAATACTAGAAAACCTTCTACTGGATGTAGAAATAGTTTCATTGATTTTTCTTTTCAAGGCATAGGATTTTATAAGTTGTAGATCCAGATATTTCTTCTTACCCCAAAACTTCGAAAAAACACTTTTCAATTCTTCCCATGAGATAATTGTCTCTAGCTACAAATGTTTAAACCATTATTTGGTATCTCCTTTCAAGGATTGAGAGAAGACCCTCATACAAACATCATCATGTTCAATCTCAAACAAATCCATAAAATGTTCAAAATCTTGGATGTGTTTTTCAGTTGTGATAGCATTAGGTTCTCCATCAAACATAGGAAGGTATTGTTGGCAACCCTACATAATATTTTCCTTTTAAAGTGACAAATGACAATTCTTATAGCTGCTAGCACCTCCTTCTATAAATATTTCTATTTGAAGGTGACTATTCGGTTGTAAAAAGGATGTTTTGATTGTTCCTATTTATTTTTATCTTGTGTTTCCATGCTTCATTCATGACTGAAAGCATGAATGAAGCATTAAAACTGAAAATCGTGTTGCAATTTTGTTGAAGGCTTGGTCTTTAAAAGAGTCAATGTGCTTACACCTCTTTTGATGAATGTTGTTTTTCTTTGCGCTTATCATATATCAATGAAACACTTATTTTGAGTTTCTCTTGGATTGTAAGCTTATATTTTTTATCTGTTGTAATTATACCAAGAATCAATCGGCGTTTGGACTATAGGATTGTTCATTTAAAATTCTTGGTAAATCAACTTTGATTTAAAATTTTTGATTTGCATTTGGATTGTAAAAACACATCCATTCCTAACCTTTGCAAATTGATCACACTCATAACATAACGTGGGAATTTAACATAGCAAGATCATACCTTGTATGTTGTTTTAGTTGGCAGGTTGATCTGAAAGGCCTCTCATTATGAACTAGGGTCTTGAGCCATGCTTTGTACTCTAAACATTCATTACCAGAAATGCCCAAATTTCATGACTGAAACCCCCATTGCTTATGTTATGGTTTCCTAGTGTATTCCTAGTTTTGTTTCCTTCATTTTATCCCGGTCTTACCTCCTACCACTACCATCAAAACCCACAGTTGTTTTGAGTCGGTCTTGTTACAGTCTATTCAATCCCGTTTTTTCCTGCCAGAGACGCATTTTTGAGGGAGCGTTTCTGAGAAAACCATGATGATTTAGATAAAACCCTTGAAAACCCATAATGTAAATGGGCCCTTTTACCTTCATGAAGGGTCGTTTCTCCAGAAACTGAATCATTGCAGAGATATGTCTCGATCTTTGGAGGGAAATTTTCCAGATTTTCCGTTCTGGTTGAGGTAAATGTTTTTTTATGTTTATTTTTATTTTTCTACAACAATTCCTATAGAAACCTCTGTAATGGATAAACCTATGATATAAAATCCCCTTAAATTCTTGAATGGTAAACTAGAGTCTTTGGATTAAAACCCTCATGAAGGGACAACGCCCGATCAGTCTTTGTGTGAACAACAAGATGCTAGTTCCAAGGTTATTAAAAGTCCTGAACATGAAATTGTTTGCCAATCCATAACAAATAACCACCCACCATGTCTGAAAGACAACAAGGAATTTATAGGTATCAATCTTAGGCCAAGGCCGACAATGGATAGTGGTAGTGTTTTAACACACAATCATACACTTCCTCAACTGTTTGCCCCTGTTGTACATTGCAGGGTTTGTTTATATTGGGTAGGTCAATACTACATAGACATCCCTATCCTTCAAGATAATATCAAGGATATTACGGCTCAAAATGACTCATTAAAAAATGAAAAAATTGAACTCAAATCCAATGCAC
The DNA here is from genome assembly GCA_010110895.2 of Picea sitchensis. NCBI lineage: Eukaryota > Viridiplantae > Streptophyta > Pinopsida > Pinales > Pinaceae > Picea > Picea sitchensis. The sequence continues at coordinate 63,010 of SNQJ01S0081876.1, forward strand.
AAAGTCAAGCAAAACTTTTGAAAAGAACAAGTAACATCATCATAAAAAAAGATGACAGTGTCAAGGCTATGATCAACTCTGATATTTTGTGATTCGATTTTGTTACTGTTTAAATGGTAAGATTGGTTTGTTATGATTTATTTGTTATTTTACTAAATCAATTTAGATCGAATTGGATTTCTGATATTAATAATAAGACTGGCTACAAAATCGAGAGATTATGTAGCCAAGTCAATTTCTCATATAAAAATTTGGAAATTGTTAGTTAAATAAATATCTAATTTGCACATTTTGTTTTTCTTTCAGGATAAGATGTATCTTTTGAATTGGAGCATTTTTATACTTAGTTAGTTAGCCATCTCTTTTGGCTTATTTTGTAAATCAAAATAGAACTTTCATAATTTTGAGGATATGGTTTGATTTTGAGTGGTTTTTAGACCTTCTATCTTTGTAACTTTTAGATCCTTTTGAGATCTGATCCTATCTTAAAAGATAGGATGTTTATCTTACATAAACTCTTTAAATACTCTATACTTTGGAAGGAAAATCATCTTGGCTGAGAGCAAGAGATGGACAAGTAATTCCAGAACTTAATATAATGGCATATACACATTTTGGCTTTAGCCTTTTGTTTATAGTGTTTTTTTTTTTATGTTTTGTTAACTCTGTTGCATGTATAGGTCTGATATCTTTATATTAAATGATCTATGATGCGCATGTTGTTTATATTATAAATACCATCTACAACTTTCTTCTCAAAATATAAATGTTGTGATCATATCTTCAATAAAAATAATAGGATTTGTCTTTGAGTTTTAATTGAATGATAATATGCATAGGTTGCTTTTAGATTTATCTCGCTGCGATCATATGTAATTATGAGATCATAGGTTTATGTTTGTGTCTCCTTTTCTGTCATTAAAACTTAAACTGCCAATATATGTTCTGAATTTATTTAGAATAGTCATAAGGTTCATTGCAGATTTCTCTCTTGGACATGGCAGTTGGATGTTCACCACTAATGCAGATGCTTGGAGAAACCTCTCTAACTCACTGACA
>SNQJ01S0081878.1:0-35320 GCA_010110895.2 Picea sitchensis
TAAACAAATATTAAAATTGCGGCTTTAACCAATATTAATATTTCTATTTAACAATTATTATCATTGCATCCATTTTAAACAATATTAACATATAAGCCTATAACAATTAATCAAATGAATGCCTATTAATAACATGGCCAATAGCCAGTATAATATTAATATGTGGCAACCAATAATATGTGAAAGCCAATATTAATATTGCACCTAAACCATATCAATATTAACATTTAAACAAGTATTGGCAATTGCATTCAAATTTAAAAGCTAATAACATATAAGCATATAACAAGTAATAAAATCATGCCTATTAACTTATGCCTATCTTATCATTACCTTCATGTCTCAATTATTCGAATAAATGAGGAATTTAGGGTTAATGCCTACAGGGGAATCTACAAAGATTAAATCCCAGTAAAAAGCCATGTCCCCATTTTATATAAACAATAATGCAATTAAATGCCAACAATAAGTGACCTCGCTAAGACATAATTATTAATAAAAACCCAATAGCTATCATTTGCATAACAATAAATAGAGATCAATTAATTGCTGGTAATAATAACACCGCTATGACGTAATCATAAATAAACTAATGAATTATCAATTGAGTAACAATAAATAAGATCCTTAACGTTAGGAACAAGGGTTAGCATTACTTTACCTACGCCCACATTTATTGCACCCAACCCTAACTTCTGAGCGTTTGAGGCGAAAAAGGGCTGGCGTCCTCTCACTGCCCAACACAGGTTAGTGAACGACTACCTATCAGGTTTGAGCTACAATGGACTGTCACTTTCTTTAAAGCCTTTACTTTCAAGCCTCGATCTATAGGTATAGTCTCGTCGCCTTAGTGTGCAATCCAGACGACCAGGGTATTGGCGAGCATTGCTATGACACAGGATTTTGTAACTTCTGTTGCCATGAACAACAAGGAACATGAAGTATTGTGGATGCTACAGGATTATGTTAACTGAACTGATTTAATGCCCAACACTGTATATTCATATATTAACAACAAGCCAACTGCTTTGTAAATGGATTATACATTACACAAATCTGAGTTAATTTTCTTCTTGAAAAAAAAGAATGGCTACCTGGCGAACTGTGGGCACTCGGCACGCTACCCAACTCAACAGCACAACAACCCAACACGGTTTTGCATGCCACGGAGGAGAAGGGGTTCTTGCTAATCCCTTTGGGCACGCTGCGCAGGCTCCACTAAAATTTAATGACGGTAGAGACCCGGTCCTTCAGACAGGGATGATTTAAAATTTTTAAGGGTGGAAAGCCAAGCTTGACCGAGGATATCGATCCCATATTCGGAAGGATCTGGACGGTGCTCGAGGCTTCAGATCTCTTCCGCGATGTGAAGGAAAGCTCAAGACCAACGTATGAGAGATCCACAGAAACCATGGAAGCCAAGGCTAAACGATAACCAACCATAATTGTATTGAACAAAATTATTATAACCAGAAATTTAAACATGCATATTAACCATACTATTGAGCGGCAAAGTTCAACCCTAATATTAAATGATACTGTAAAACCCAATATTAAGGGATACTATAACCCTAACGTTAACCGCCTGTTTTTGACCAGAATATTGAACAACAATAATGAAACCAGGATAGTAATCAATAACATTGGAACCATGATGTTAAACGATATCATCAATACCTAAAATTAAACGCTAAAGGACCCTTACCTTAGCACCAGGCTCATTTTAGAATTCTACGACAATTATAATACGATCATGATATTTAAAGCCATGCTCAGTTAAACCACAAAATTTAAAACGAGGATAGAACCAGATTTATAACCTACGACGATAGAGCCATAATTTAAATTGATAATATTGAACCCAGAAATATTAAACAGCCGTAATAAAGCAATTTCATTAAACGGTGATATTAAACCCTAAATTCGAACGATAATATTGAACACAACATTAAAATGATAATGGAACCATAGGACTGAAACACAGTTATTAAATGGAAAAATTTACGCAGCGATATGGAAAGCAGATACATTAAAACGCAGAGAAAAGCACAAATTGCTCCATACACCGTGGCTAAAAATGCCCAGAAATCAAATGCTAACACGCCCAGGAACAGTTGCCAAACACCCACTGTGTGTGATCAACTACCCAGGTGGGAAATTTCTCACTGTGGGTGATAAATACGCCCCCATACAAGAATGGTTTACTGTATCAAGGAAAACGCCCAACCTGGGAAGGCTTCACAGTATATAAATAACTTGCCCACCAAAATGAATAAAAACGACCAAGGTAAAATTCCCACAGTAATAAAAACGCCCCAAACACAAGATTTGCCCGCAGTACAAATGAAAACCCACTGAAAGAAAAACTCCCATTGTATAAATCAAACACCCACAGAAAGAAAAATCGCTCCATGTTCTACCGGGATGCCTCCTATGGAAAGGTAAAGACGAAATAACATAAACCCACAGCCATTTACCAGAAACCCTCCACTACGCTGTTATAGAAACGAAAATCTTCTGAAATACCCTCATTTTTTTCTTACAGAGTATGAAGGACGAGGAAACAATAGTCCACAACAATACAACCATAATCGCAGCGGTAAATCACTTATGCATTCTACTCTACTTGGTTCAGGAACATACCTTGGCCTTATTTGCTTGCTGCAACGATTCCTGTGCTCCTGTCGCTCCTGCTCCTGCTTGCCGACTGCAAGAACCCACCGGTACCTCCCAGCCAAACGCTAGGGGTACTCTTCTTCCCCCTCAGCCCCCGAGCCGCAAAGGGGCCACACACAATCAGAGAGTGACTAGCTTCTCAGCTCGCCTCCAAGGCTGAGCTACCACTCAAGTCTGCTGAGAATCCCCAACTCCTACAAGAAATCAGTCCAGTCTCTAGTCTGGCAGCATAACAATACCAATCTGAAAAAAAGTCCCTTTCTTTCCCCCTCTCCCTTTCTTTAATCCAGTCTCAAACCCTAATTCTTCTTTTTCTTAGGTTTTCCCCCCTTTTTCCTTTTGATTTTCTTATTTTTCTTTTTAATTTATTTTGTTTATATTATTTCATTTTATTTTTCTTTTCAAAAACTCAAAGAGTATGTGCGCTCATTATTAATTCCCTTTTATTTTCACAAGCTTAACTTTATTTGTTTACAATTCATTTATAATATAAATATACATGTATATATTTTCATTTTTCTATTTTATAAGCTTGCATTCATCATTGTAGTTTATCATTATCCATCATTTAAATTTACCATTAATATATATATATATATATATATATATATATATAGGATAAAGTTAATATATATATATATATATATATATATATATATATATATATATATATATATATATGATAAAGAGAGATTAGGTGATGGCAAAACATGTATAGGGGAAAAAATAAAATGTATTACATAAAACCAATAAAGAGGAATTTCGAGGATGTACATTTAGTAATGTGAATTGCACAAGTAAAAGGGAGATGGATACCGGAAGATCAAGGTGATGGAGGATAGCTTAAAAGCTTCCATACGGATAATGAGAGGATAATGGTCCAGTTATATATATATATATATATATATATTTTTTTTTTTTTTGAAATTCTCTTTTATTGTTATCACACCAAATTCCCTCCGCTCTGTAAAGTCTTAGGTCAGGGCTTAGATTCGAGCCAGGCTTAATTCATTGTTGGGGAATTGCTTAAGGTTTTATTCAGGCGCTAAAGACTTAGGGTTACTTAGGATGAACCTTCCTCCACAATAATGAGACGTGCCCTTCAAGACACACCACGGCTCCATAAAAGCACTCGCCATGGAATTTCTTTTGGTGACGTCTTTCCGTGACACACCATGTGTTCCAAGGTGCCACTCAATCGAAGCTTTTCCAGGCGACGCGTGTCTTCCTATCAATCACGTACCTAAGCGGGTGCCACTCAGCCGACCGGATCGACAGACTCTATAACCCCCTCCGAGAACACTCCGCCAGTGAACTCGTAGGAGACTAAGGGTTATAAGGAATAAATCCCCCGCCTTTATTGTTTCCTTAGAATCATCATCGCGGAGCTTTACCTTCATCGTAGTCGCCTCATTTACATCGTGGGTCCTCTCAACTAGGTAATCGGCATCTAGCGCCGAAACACGATGAGTAAGTTAGCAGGGCTATGTGGCTGCCCACCCTCTCCTCAACCTTCTCTCGCAATCGCGGTGTGGCCCCTTTACTCCATATGTGAGCGTCCGGTCGCTATCATCACCGATCACCAATAATCATGTCGTAAAATGTCAAATATCAAATCATCAAATCAAACAAACATCATAATAAACATATATCAACCCAAAAGCACACTTCACTTAGGTCCAGAGTCCGTGGGTTCTACCATGCCTTCCGTGATCCTCAAGGTCAAACCTCGCATTACTCAATAAAACCGGGAAATACAAAATCTGCTTACATCAAATAGTAACACATCATGTCATCTATCAATCAAATCATAATCAAATATAAAAGGTCTAAACTCCAAAAGTATCGACACTTAAGTATGAAAGCAAGTGTCACAAATAATAAGTGTTCTCGCGCTTAGAGCGGGATGTTACATACACTTCTTCTGGTTCAAAACCGTCCCAAGTTTCTCGCATAATGGAGAAATAAAGTATCAAATGCATCATAAGTCTATCCATCAAACAAAAATGGAAACCGCCGGCGCATATCATCTCATGGGCCCTCCCATGTCGCTGAGTGTGGACTATAACTGCCCCACCAGACCTTGATTCCACCTTATCGCTCGACGCCGGTAATCAATGGTGAATTCGGCGATCTAAGATGGACCGCCATCCATGAGCGCCCTCGTCCGAGCACCGTATGAACTTGGGTCAATCAGCATGTAGGATCACTATAATGTCTCAAAACGTATACATGAAAAAACATCATGCACATGCCTCAAAGAATTAGGCAGGGCTAGTTGATAGGCCACGGCCCCTTTCTCTCCACAACTTCAAAGTCCCACTTAACCTAGGAGAGAGTTTTAGCACCCTTTCCAAACTTTGATCGAACTCTTATGCGTTTAACCCGCAAGAAGACTGATCACGTAATTCCTCGTAGTCAGCGGGTCACCTGATGCACATCTAAGATAAATCTTGTGTCGATCTTGGCGCTTCTTTAATCCTCTTTGTCTTAGCGGATTGCATCCTTCTTCCATTTCTATGATCTCTTATGGTCCTACCAGGGCCTTATCCTCAAGCCGATCCTAACCCAAGGGCGTCCGACACTACTTCATAAAGAAACCCCAAAAGGTGCCATCTTTATTGTGCTTTGATAACCGTTGTTGTAAGCAAACTCTACTAGGAGAAAGAATTCTCCCAACGCTTTTGTTGGTCCATCACGGCTACGCGCAATACGCTGTCTTCCATATTCAGTTCAGACAAGCCTTATCCGCACGTCCATCCGTCAGTGATATGCGACTAAAGTTGTTTGGTTCCCGCCTCTTGAAACCGTCCAAAATCATTTTGTAAACACCGATCCTCGATCGATATAATCTTTTTAGGCACGCCATGCGTACCTCTGCCATCACGATGAAACTTCCTCGCTATGTCAAAACCGATACGGCCACGACAGAATAAAGTGAGCACTCTTCGTCGAGTGTCTACTACTACAAAAATCGAAGTCATGTCTCAATAATACCGCCAAGGGCAATACAAACAATAAACGAATGGATATAAACTCGCACTTCGATTCCGGAATGGCATGGTTTAGTTTAATCCCGCCGGTTGTCTGTGTTCAGCCTTTACCTGTTGACACTGGAGACATCTAGCCACAAAGTTGATTCTGCGTCTTTCATTCCTTTCCAAAAGAATAATGGTTTGAGGTCTTCCTCATCTTCGTAACTCCCGAATGAGCCATGTAAACCGCTTCTATGAGCTCTCGCCAAGACTCAACATCCTCAACTCCGCCGCTAAGCGGTACGTAAATCTCACTTCTAAACCTCAATAAACCGTCATATCAAGGAATATCTCATAACGTGGTACCATCATTGTGTTTTGTCCGATAAAATCCTTTGCTTCTGTACCGGGCCATCATCATCAAGGTGAGAATCTTCATAGGATTTTGTCTAAAGAGGTGTAACATCAAAAGATGCGGGCTCCACTCAAAGCATCCACCACTGGCCATCACTCCCTTTATGTGGTAATCTCAAATTGTATTCATATACCCTTTCGACTAACGCTTGTTGCGCTGCTCGTGTCGCTGTGTAAAATGTGTTGTAGTCCAGTACGATCGGTCTTTAGTTCAATTTTTTCTCAAATAAGGTAGTGTCTCCAAACCTTCAAGACATATACGATGCATGGGTAACTCAAATCGTGCGTCATGAAGTTCTCCTCATGCCTTCAACTTTCTCGAAATGTAAGTAATCACGGTCTCTGCCTTTAACAAGACTCACTTAAACCTTTCCTGGATGCACTGCATACCAAGAAGTTTGCCCATGTCGTGGACCTTAATATCATAAGGTCAATAACTTTTATTCCTCCAAATGCTTCCGCGGCATCAGTTCAAAACAAACTTTGTTTTTCTTCTATAATTCCATGATCGATTTGCTATCTTCGAAAAACCTCTTTGAGAAACCATCGATAGTATCCAAATTTTAATCCTATAAAACTAGTACTGCGGATATTTCATAGCGCGTGCCATTCCATAATAGCTCAACCTTAGCTGGATTCACTTAATTCCATACCTTCACCGGTGATGATGCGGCCCTAAGTAGTGAATCCTCGACCGTAAAGAGCATTTGGACAACTTCCCATACAATTTGTGTTCTCGTGAACATTGTAGTACCAAGCTGCTAGTGCCTATCATGTCTTCATTTTCGGTATATATCAAAATATCGCCGGAATGGTAATCATTTGACTAACTTTGTCCAAGTACTGATATTTCTGACTCATCAAACCATGAATACCCTTGGGGCGCTGTCAGTCCAAAAGTGAAAACCGTGAACTCAGAATGTCCAAATCTTGTCTTGAAGGCGGGTATTAGGGATGTCATCCTCCTTGATCCAGAATTGGTGATATCTGACGTAAGCTCCATCTTGAGAACACCACCACACCCTTCATTTGATCGAATAGATCGCTAACTATTGGTAAGTGATACTCCATTTCCCACTGTATTCGTTCAGCTTGATCAGAGTCAATGCAAAGCTCCATGATCCGCCCTTCTTCGTAGATGAAAATAAATCGGGTGCACCCCATCAGGACACAATTAGGACTTATCATTCGTGTCCAATAACCTTCGCTGCATTTTCAACTTTGCAACTGGCTCACATCCTATAGGGCGTTTCAGCTATCGTGTTCGCCCGCTTTAGGCCCAGTAAACTCCAGCTCTCTCCCGCATATCCCCGTGCAACTCTCCGGGAAATATGTCCAAGAACTCTTCACCATCTAAGGTGTTCTAGGACCTCCGCTAATTTTCTCGCTGAGCTGGTGGATCGTGATAAAGTTTGCACTTTGGCGATAATACTCTTCTAATCGAGGAAGAGATCAAACCGTGGACAATCTCCGGTTTCGCCCTACAATCAGTTAATGCCTTTCCTTCTCACATTCACCAAGCTCAACCGTTTCATCTAATAGCTGAGAATTCTCAAGCGCTTCCAACCAATCCATACCCATCGCATCGCCATAAGATCCTGGGCACGTGACGCATAAGTTGACTCTCGACAAACTCTTCCCAAAGTTAAGGGAACAAATTTCAGAACCTTTCCTCCACCTTTCTCGCTTGGGCTCCCGCTTTCATCTCCACGGTTAAATCCTACCTTTTGTTCGACGCTTTACCTTAACTTTAGCGGCCGCACTGCAATGAAACTCGCATTTCGGTCTATCAAAATGTTATGGTCTCGTCACGATCAGTATTCGGCTGCCTTTTGAGCACGCCGGACCGTGTCATCAAGGACATTATTCACCACGATGAATCCGATGGGATCTTTCCTAAATTTCATGAGGGTCCCAACATCCGTGACGTCTCGTCTTATCGATGCTCAAGGCCGGGGCAGGCTCCCACACGCCCTAACACTTCTTCGCCCAAGAGTCCCGTAACCTGCGGAAGAGGACTGGCCTAATCGCCTCGAAACTCCCCGGTCCGTTTCAATAACAGCTTTAAATTGCCGCTGCCGGGCAGACGCTGGCCAGGTTGTGGTCTCGAGAAGGGCGTCCATCAACAGGCTGGCTATTGTCAGAGGGTGTAATGAACGGGATCCTCCGCTGAAGCCACGTAGGGTCCCAACGTGATGTCTTGTCGGTGGTTCCATGTCATGCATACTTCGATGAACTCGCTGGTCAGCCAAGTCCCGTCCACCCCACCGATAAGTTCTCCGCTATGAGGGCTCTCAACGCAGTAAGGGTCGAGGCATCAAGATCCTAACTTTGCACGTAGATCAGCCAAGAAGGCCAAACACGAACCTCAAGTTGACTTTGAGTTTCTCTCAAAGTTATAGCGGAGCATACCGGAGCAGCCCATGAATCGTGGTCTCAGATTTCGGCACCAGACGAATTTCCCCGTCAGAAAGCACGCTGAACCTGAGATGATCGCTTTCAATGAATTCTGAAGGTACTCTCTCAAAACCGCTCTCTAACAGCTCCTCTATGACACCGCCTTCCACGTATTCATGTTTAGTTGCGGCAGAGCATCTTCCACCATAGGCAGCGCCCTTCGCTGGAAAGACGCCATGACCTTCATGTTGGAGGTATATCATGGGCGCGGCACATCGCCATATTCTCCAACCGTTTCTAAGTGGGTTTCGTCGTCTGGGGGTACCCAAAGAATCCCGGAAATTTTACCTTCTCGAAGTTCACTTGTGAATGCTATTCGGGTGGACGGGCTCTGCACGCAACGTAACTCCTCGGGTGCCGGCAAGCCCTCGCTCGCCTCTCGTCTACAAACGACCGACGAGCCTCAGACATGCGCTGAAGTGATCTCATCATCCCAATAACAAAGCCAACTGCTATAAGCTCCTATTCGAGCACCCACTCGCCTCCCTAGGGTTGAGACCCCTCAAGCGTGGATTCTACTAGAGGCATCACAACTCCTCCCCTAACACCCTATCATCTACCTCCGCGAATTCCTCTAACCATGATTACCAACACGCACACAATCAACTCAATCAACAGTATATAAAACCACTTATATCAACAAAAGTCAGCAATGTAATTCTTAAAGTCAAAGGGTCGAATCCAACTCGATACCATATGTAATCTAATTTCCTCATCACGGTACAACAACTCCGAAAATATGTGCAATTTTTTTTTGTTTAAAGTGTATGCTCTCGTGTAGAAGAAACAACCCTCTACTCTACGTCACCACTCGAACTAACAAGACGCAAGTAAGATGAACACAATCAAGACGACCCATATATCACAAAGGATAACAAATAGCCTAAATGCCCTCGACATAAGGCATGTAACTAGTACTGTAGTTGTGATCGTACACCGGGGTTAGTAGCATCGGGCTATGGACGAAAGAATCCAATGAGAGTCAGCAGAGTGGGAAATCGGTGGCTTTAAAACAACTCCGAAAGACTACTGACACGGATCTGGAGTGTGTCGCAAGAGTGGAACTGCTCCTTTAAACAAATTGCACTCTTGATGACCGATCCCTTCCACCGAATTACATAATAATGCATAAATGTCAAGTTACAAGAGGTGTCTATATCCCGCCCACAATGAACTCATCATTTGCACTACAATACCACCAAGTATTTCAAAATCAGGGACAATCATGAATTTCACGGTAGACGTTAGGAGGACTCTAATAACAACCCACTCCTATTGAGACCCAAGACATCAATCAGGATCAAATGATCCATTAATTATTATTAATCTACGAAGACCTTATCATTAACGCTTCAATTTAATCAATAAAACCCAGTGCCTTGTGAGCATCATCCCGAACAGTTTGATTAACAATATTAACATTGTGACTCACCCAATCATTAGTGACCTTGTAAATTAAAACGACTCTTATTATTGCAATCAAAAATCAATATCAGGGAAAACAATCATTAAAATTGCGAAACAACAATCGTCAATTCCCTGGCGATTAAACAACCTTTATCATTGCAAATTATCAGTACTTACTCATGGCAATTAAACAATATTAATTTTCATGCATCATCATTTCCTTGGCAAATTATACAACCTTATTATTGCAATTTAAATGATTAATACCAAGGTAATAAACTAATTATTAAGAATGCCATTTTAACAAGCATTACCATTGCCATTAAACAATATTAAAATTATGGCTTTAACCAATATTAATATTTCTATTTTAAACAATTATTATCATTGGATCCATTTTAAACAATATTAACATATAAGCCTATAACAATTAATCAAAAGAATTCCTATTAATAACACGACCAATATCTAGTATAATATTAATATGTGGAAGCCAATAATATGTGAAAGCCAATATTAATATTGCATCTAAACCATATCGATATTAGCATTTAAACAAGTATTGGCAATTACATTCAAATTTAAAAGCTAATAACATTTAAGCATATAACAAGTAATAAAATCATGCCTATTAACTTATGCCTATCTTATCATTACCATCATGTCTCAATTATTCGAATAAATAAGGAATTTAGGTTTAATGCCTACAAGGGAATCTACAAAGATTAAATCCAATTAAAAGGCATGTCCCCTTTTTATATAAACAAACTGCAATTAATTGCCAACAATAAATGACCTCGCTAAGACATAATTATTAATAAAACCCAATAGCTATCATTTGAATAGCAATAAATAGAGATCAATTAATTGCTGGTAATAATAACACCACTATGACATAATCATAAATAAACTAATGAATTATCAATTGAGTAACAATAACAAGATCTTTATCGTTAGAACAAGGGTTAAGATTACTTTGCCCACGCCCACATTTATTGCGTAACTCCAACCCTAAATTCTGAGCGTTTGAGGCGGAAAAGGGCTGGCGTCCGCTCACTGGCCAACACAGGTTAGTGAACGACTACCTATTAGTTTTGAGCTACAATGGACTGTCACTTTCTTTAAAGACTTTACTTTCAAGCCTCGATCTATAGGTAGTCTCGTCGCCTTAGTGTACAATCCAGACGACTAGGGTATTGGCGAGCATTGCTATGACACGGGATTTTGTAACTTTTATTGCCATGAACAACAAGGAACATGAAGTATTGTGGATGCTACAGGATTATGTCAATAGAACTGATTTAATGCCCAACACTGTATATTCATATTTTAACAGCAAGCCAACTACTTTGTAAATGGATTATACATTACACAAATCTCAGTTAAATTTCTTCTTGAAATAAGAACAGCTACCTGGCGAACTGTGGGCAATCTCACGTTGCCCAAATCAGCGGCACAGCAACCCAACACCATTTTACATGCCATGGAGGAGAAGGGGTTCTTGCTAATCCATTTTCGCACGCCGTTGTGTCTACTCTAAAATTTCATGATTTCAGAGAGACCATCCTTCGACAGGATGATTTAAATTTTAAGGTGGAAAGCCAAGCTTAACCGAGGATATCGATCCCATATTTGGAAGGATCTGGACGGTGCTCGAGGCTTCATATCTCTTCTGGGATGTGAAGGACAGCTCAATACCAGCGTATGAGAGATCCACATAAACCATGGAAGCCAAGGCTAAACGATAACCAACCATAAATGTATTGAACAACATTATTATAACCAGAATTTAAAACATGCATATTAACCATACTATTGAGCAGCAAAGTTCAACCCTAATATTAAATGATACTGTAAAACCCAATATTAAGGGATACTATAACCCTAACACTAACCGCCTGAATTTGACCAGAATATTGAAAAGCAATAATGAAACCAGGATAGTAATCCATAACATTGGAACCAGATGTTAAACCAATCATCAGCATTCTAAATTAAACGCTAAAGGGACCCTAACCTTAGCACCAGGCTCATTTTAGAATTCTACGACGGTTATAATACGGTCATGATATTTAAAGCCATGCTTAGTTAAACCACAAAATTTAAAACGAGGATAGAACCAGATTTATAACCCACGACGACAGAGCCATAATTTAAAATTGATAATATTGACCCCAAAAATATTAAACAAATTGCATTAAAACAATTTTATTAAATGGTGATATTAAACCCTAAATTCGAACGATAATATTGAACACAAGATTAAAATGATAATGGAACCATATGACTGAAACGTAATTATTAAATGGAAAAATTTACTCAGCGATATTGAAAGCAGATACATTAAAACGCAGAGAAAAGCACAAATCGCTCCATATACCGTGGCTAAAAAATGCCCGTAAATCAAATGCTAACATGCCCAGGAACAGTTTCCAAATGCCCACTGTGTGTGATCAACTACCCAGGTAGGAAATTGCTCACTACAGGTGGTAAATACGCCCCGATACAAGAATGGTTTATTGTATCAAGGAAAACGCCCAACCTGTGAAGGCTTCACGGTATATAAATAACTCACCCACCAAAATGAATAAAAACGACCAAGTTAAAATTCCCACAGTAATAAAAAACGCTTCAACACAAGATTTGCCCAAAGACAAATGAAAACCTAATCGAAGAAAAACGCTTCATTGTATAAATCTAACAATCTAATAAAGAAAATCGCTCCATGTTCTACCGGGATTCCTCCTATGGAAAGGTAAAGACAAAATAACATAAACCCACAGCCATTACAAGAAACCCTCAACTACGTTGTGATAGAACAAAAATCTTCTGAAATACCCCCATTTTTTTTACAGAGTATGAAGGACAAGGAAACAATAGTCCACAACAATACAACCATAATCACAACAGTAAATCATTTATGCATTCTACTCTACTATTTCAGGAACATACCTGGTCTTTTATTTGTTGTCAGTGAACGACTTCGTGTTCTCGCCCTCGCTGTTAACCAAGAAGATCCCATTCTGCATCTCTACCAAACGCTTAGGTACTTTTCCCTCACCCCTCGAGCCGCAGTTGTCCACAAAGATCATAGTGACTATTTTCATCTCTCATTCCATACGAGCTACCACTCAAGTTTATTGAGAATCCCCAACTCCTACAAGAAATCACCCACTTGTCCGGCAAAGATAACAATAATACCAATCTGAAAGAAAAGTCCTTTTCTTTGCCCTTCTCCCTTTCTTTTATCCGGGCCCAACCCTAATCTTTTTTTTTGGTTTTCCCCCCTTTTCCTTTTGATTTTCTTATTTTTCTTTTAATTTATTTTGTTTATATTATTTTATTTTATTTTTCTTTTCAAACCTCAAAGAGTATGTGCGCCCATTATTAATTTCCTTTTATTTTCACAAGCTTAACTTTATTTGGTTACAATTTGTTTATAATATAAATATACATGTATATATTTTCATTTTTCTATTTTATAAGCTTGAATTCATCATTGTAGTTTATCATTATCCATCATTTAAATTTACCATTAATATATATATATATATATGTATGTATGTGCTGTATGTATGTATGTATGTATGCATGTATATAGGATAAAGAGAGATTAGGGTGATGTCAAAACATGTATAGGGGAAAAGTAAATGTATTACATAAAACTAATAAAGAGGAATTTCTCAGGGAGGGATGGCGATTTAGTAATGTGAACCGCACAAGTAAAAGGATGGATACCGGAAGATCAAGGTGATGGAGGATAGTTCAAAAATTCAATATGGATACAATGAGAGGATAATGAACTCTATTATATTTTATTTGTTTATTTATTTTATTTTTGAAATTCTCTTTATTAAAGCTCACACCTAAATTCCTCCTTTCTAGAAAAGTCTAAAGCTTAGAGCTTAGATCGAAGCTGTATGACGACTGGTTAGGGGAATTGCTTAAGGCTTTATTCAAAGGCCGATGACTTAGGGTTACTTAACACCCTTCCTCCACACAATGCTATCGCGGCTCTGTGATCTAATTCATCGGCTCCAAGGGTGCCATCACTGAATTTCTTTAAGTAACGTTCTTCAGATGCACTCATGTGCTCCATGGGTTCCACCGCCAATCGAAGTTTCTTCAGACGACGCGTTCTTTCTCAAGATGCACCACGTGTTCTAAGGGTGCCACTGACCGGACTGACAGAATTTATAACCCCTGGAGTAACACTCCGCCAGGTGAACTCGAGGGAGACTAAGGGATCTAAGGAATATGCCCCTTTACGTTGCCCCTTAGAATCATCAGAGCTGACTGCCGCAAATGGGCTCATGGCATTGTGGGTCCCTTCGAACTAGGTAAACGTTAACCTACAGCCCTGCCATGGTGGAGTGCTAGCAAAGTGCAAGGGTCATTGCCCACCTTCTCCCTCAACCTCTCGCACCTGTGTGGCCCCTTTTACTCCATATGTGAGTCCGGTCGACAAGCTATCGTCACCAGACCAATAATCAGTTTAAAATGTCAATATCAAATCATCAAATCAAATGAAACATCAATAAAAAATATCAACCCTTAAAGCACACTTCCCCGACTCACCCTCGAGTCCAAGGGGTTCTACCGATGCCTCTCGCAAAGGTCAAAACCCCGACACTCAATAAACCGAATAATAGCACTCTACATCAAATAGTAACACATCATGTCATCCGCCAATCACATCATAATCAAATATAAAAGGTCTAACATCAAAAAAAGTCCAGATCACTTGCGAGAAAGCGTCCTCAAATAATAAGTGTTCTCGCATACCAGAGTGGGATGTTGCGTTTTGGGATCTCACACTTCCTCTATGATTACTTGTACTCAACCCAAGTAGTCAATAACTCTATGAGGTGATTTCACACACTAACCCTCTTACATGAATTGAATGTTTGAGTGTCTAATAAGTCAAAGGGAGGATTAGATGGTAACGATACATTAACTTAGGAAAATAACATGGGTTTCCTTGATCCTACTTCTATCCCTCTATGTGGAATCATATCCCCTCATTACCATCCTTTCTTTATCTAAATCAACAGATTATTTTTATTAATTATTTTCAATCTACAAAATACATAGTTTGGCCTTCACCATATTACTAATGCGGATTCACCCAAACATACCGGATCAGCGAACCCGCGAAGTAGAAGTCACCCCGATTGTTGCAAGAGCGAGCCCAACACCCACGCTTTTATGTCACCATTTGTTTATGAAGGGTGATCAAATGGAGATATTCATTTAGAGGTATCACACTTTAACTCAGGAGTGAGTCCGGTTCATAAGGACAGGAGGTATGGAATCCTAACTTCACTTAGTGGGTTGATTTGAAAATGAACAGAAGCACTAGGGGAGAAAGTGGACAAACAACTCATGGCATCAGGCTTGCAACAGTCTGTAGAGGAAAAACTCCAAAAAACAAGATCCTCCTGTCTGGGGATGCTTCAAGAAGCCGGAAGAGGACTTGACTGATCCTCCAATTCCAAGCTGTCAAATAGCTAAGAGACATCATGTGGACTGATTAGAGGCTCCGTAATTCATTACAAGGATCCATTACAACATCATCCTTATAATAGTTGCCAAACACCGGATCCTCCAGTTCCGAGTTGCTCTAATACAGAGCAAACAAAGATATGATAGAAAACCGGCATTCATAAGGCAAGAAGTCTCCAAAGCTCAGACATAACCGTAACAACAATGCTTCATTAAAATTTTACAACCAAAGAGCTCGTCAACCATCGATCTCATAAAGGGCCAAAATGCCCACATATAATTGGAACAAAAACACTGGAAGCAAATCGAAGAAGGTATCGAAGACATCACTTACTTCACATTTCATCAAGGCCTCAAGAATCTCCTGGACGCTCGCGGGATTTATTCAGACGCAATCGTTCCGTAGGCTCCTCCCATCAATCGGACTAACGCAGCATTCATTTCTTCGCTTTCCATTTATGGAGGAAACAACGTCCAACTACCCTCAGCTGTTGCAATAACTGCTTCATTGGAATTGGGGAAGGCCCTGGCTGATCTTGTGCTTATAGGACATGGAAATATTCATACTCCATTTGAATCTCGCTTGGAGAAAACATAGTAGAATGATGAGTGACGTGGAGCGGTGAGTGAACAGTGATCGGGCAGGAAATGATGAGGCAACACAAGCTGTAGGATCCATGGGTTTTGAAGTGTATGAGCTAGGTGGAGGATCATAATGGCTAAAAACTGTGGCTAGCATGATATGGAAAGAAGACGTATGGCACAGACCGATGGTGGATGTATGAAGCTCCGCATTTTCGAATTCAAAATTCATGAAAGCTGGAGGCGAAGTCTCATCTCCCGATTCCCATATCCCACATGATGAGCCCTTCTCCTGAATTAGCCCTTCCCGATCAGACCATGATCCATATGTGGACTGGCCCCCGCCATCATGTCCAACTTTCCACGGGATTTCGGCGTTTTTGATGACATGAGATTTGTGTCCACTAGATTTGTGATTTCCCAAAACCCGATGGCTTATGGCCGTTGACTTGTTGACGGCCGCCCCTTGGTATCGGTCACACTGCCTTTACTATCTAAAAACTTCGACATTCTGGAAATCGCATTCCGGGATATCAATTTCGCTATGCTCGGAATCTTAATTCATGACTTCTGACTCTATATGGGATCTTCACGCGGCTCTCGATCTGATTTAATTAGATGAGCCCGGGCATCAGCAAGACGCTGATGAATCGAGGTAAGAGTTTTCGCCTTTAGAAATTCGGATCCTCCATGGACCGGAATCCTGACTCTCCTTCGATGTCCGGCCACGCCACCCCGTTAAAAATTAACGCTTAGAACTCACCTAGCTTTTTCGATGACTGGAAGATCTCATTGGCTTTTCCCTTTAAAATCTCGACACCAAAATAAATAATAACATTAGGGCTCCATGGGATAGAGTCGCCCCCGAGCGTTCTAAGAACTTCCTCCGTAGTTCCATCAAGGCTATGGCCATTATTAGTCGCAAAATAAAAATAAAATAAAAGTGAACGAAATGAGAAACAAAAGGACAATATTTGCAAACAAAGATTCATCCGAGACTCAAAGTATTTTTAGGAAATGCCCATTCATAATAAAAACCTCTTCACCGCTAAATCTCGTAACTTGTATGTGTTGTTTGAAAAAGCCTCAGAGATTCTAAAAGGCCCAACCCACAGGGCTTCAAACTTTTCGTGTTTCTGTTCTGATTCTGTTTAGGGCACTCTACTTCAGCATTCGCCTCCTACCGAAATGCTCCTTCGGGCTCGTTGAAAAACTCAAGATCTTCACATTGGTCTTGAATCCACCGCCTCGCCTCCCTAGTCCGCTGACCTCTAGCTTCAGTCGAGCGAATCCTTCGATCATGTCATCGCCTCCCCGATGGTCTGGAGGAATTGCCATGTGGAATGGTTAAATGAGAAGGGAAAACAGCCTTTGTTCCATAAACAAGTCTAAAGGGTGAGATTCCCAGGGACTTCTTAGTTGTCACCAGATCGGCCCAGAGAGCAAATTTAAGCTTCGAGTTCCAAGACCTTTGATTGTCTTCCAACATCCTTTGATGATTCTTATTAAAATTTTGTTGGAGGACTCTACTAAAACATTTCCCTGAGGGTAATATGTGGTAGGACCGCCATTCCAACCGCCACGTAACTCGCTGCCAATGGCTCAAAATTCGAAAGTCAGCCGCATTATCGCGACAATCTTATTTGACACCAAACTTTTGTAATGAGGTCCTCCAAGAACTGATGATTAATTTGTGGGAGCACTCGGTGGGAATAGTCAATCCACTTGGTAAAGAAATCTCTAGCAGTCAGGATCCACCTATGCTTCCCACTGAAGGTAGGGTGAATTTCTCCAATAAAAATCTAGGCCCCATCAGCTGGAAAGGTCCTGAAACCACTACCGGTTTTAATGGCAGAGACCCGAGCTGCTTCTTTCCTGCAAACTTCTGGCATTTGATGCAGGCTCTGATCTTTCTGTAGACATCAGTGAACAAAGTAGGGTAGAAGTGCCCATCCCTGAGAATTTTATAGTTTGTGGTCCTCTAGAAGTGATGTCTTCCACATAGGTTGTCATGAAATTCAAACATATTTTTTTGGGCTTCTTGCGGGTCTAGACATATTAAAATAATTCCCAGAGGGTCTTTCCAATATAACGCTGGATCAATTAGGCATTATCTGACTTCTTTGAGCTTTAGGGCTCTTTGTTGTTTTTGTAGGCTATCCGAGGCCGCGTACCTGCGAAAAAGTATATGACATCCTTATACCAAGGACATCGATCCAATGGGGACTCCCTTTGATGATCTATGTCGACACTTGAATCTGCTGAATACCCGAGCATTCATCGATGAAACTTATCTCCAAAGCTTGGCAATTTGCCTCCTCGCCAAGAGTCATTGCTTCCTTTCTCTTTGATCAATTTGGTGGGCCTTATTTCCGGGTCGAACTCCAGGATTTTGGCTATCCATTTACTCCTTTTCCCATCTATATCAAGATGAATATCTTTGGACAAACACCAAGGACATAGGCGATGATACTTGATTGCAGAATGTAGGTTCTAAAGCCTTGAGAGCTTTCACTGGTGTAAGATCGCTTTCCATAGCATCACTGACTGTATTCCTAAGTGCTCTACTGAAGTAAGTAATAGGTCATCTAACCCCACCGTCATTTGCCTTCGTAATAGAACAACAATCATCGTGGTCAGCGAAGTGTATGGAGAGAAAATAAGGAAATCTTTCAAATAGTCGTGGACTCCATAAGCACAGGAGCTTCAGTCAGGGTTTTCTTGATTTGTTCAAAGGAATGCCGCTGATTGAAGGGTCCATCTTACTTCATTTTCTTTCTTTAGCATGGCTGATATCGCCTTTTACTTCCTCACAAAAATTAGGTACAAACCTCCTTAGGAAATTATTTTACCTAGGAAAGATTGGACCTCTTCCTCAGACCTTGGATGGGTAAGGCTTTTATTGCCTCAACTTTGTTGGGATCAATTCTGACTCCTTGTGATGATACTATGTGTCCTAGTAATTTTCCTTCTTTCATAGCAAACATAGATTTCTTGGGGTTTAAGGATAATCCATACCTCCGACACTTCATGAAGACTTTTCTCAAGTGGCAGCAGTGTTACTTGTCTGTCTTGGAGAAGACCTTGATGTCATCCAGATAAATTACCAAACTTTAACTTTTCCCCAACGAAGTTGCTATGTCCATGGCTCGGGCCTAGTGTTTCCTCACATTCATATAAGTCCAATGGCATTCGCATTACATGAATGTGCCCTCTTATGGAGGGTGGGAATGTCAGTCGCCTTTTTCCCTGTCTTCGCGTAGAACAGAGACCTGATTGTAGCCAGAAACCATCACAATCATAGACATCCGAAGTTCTCGCCAAATTCTCCAATATATGTTCCATCTTTAAGGGGTAGTTATCTTTTCAAGAAGCCTATTCAGTTCAGAAGTCTACACAAAGTATGTTTTCTCCATTCTTTTTCCTTACTCGAACCAAATTAGCCACCCACTAAGAATATCTCAAGAATAAATGATCTCAGCTTGCAACAACTTCTTTCACTTTCTTTTCCATGATAAGAATACATGGGATTGATCTCGCTCTTTAGCTTTCCTACCAAAGGCTTTGCCTCTTTAATGAGATTTCATGTTCATGATAGAGGGTGTCATAGGTTTTGTCTTCAGAGGGTCCAAGCAAACACATCGAAGCCCTTTAAGAGTCCAACGATTTCTGCACCTCAAGCCCCCGCCGCATTTTGACAATTTGACATACTTGTGCTTACTCTCTGTTCCAATGTTGCACTCAATAGTATCATCATCCTCCTCTCAGGCTCTTTCCTTTTATGGACATCATATTATCAAAATCTCTCTCCAAGGAACGGTAGTCCCCTCGGGAATATGGTTGTTGGGCAACAGTACGACATCACGCCCTGTGATCTTATTTAGAAGATTACCCCCATCAAGCTCTTCCTCTGAGATGACATCTTGGTCTATGTGCATTTCAAAACTTTTCAACAGCTTCCAAAACCTCTGATCTCAAGATCATCCTCAATACCTTCCAACGTTTGACGCTGTCGTGTATGGAGGAATCAGATTTTACTTCCTCTAATGGCCATATCTGAATTTGGGTGGAAGAGGTATTTTGAAATTGCTGGCCGATGCAACCAAGGAATACGCCAAGGTGTTCTCCTCTTGGGATGAAAGAAATATTAAAATGTCAGAAGAAATCACACTAACTCACCTCATTCCTGTAACTCCCGAATGAGGATGCTTAGTTGATAAGCTGTCAATTCATTGACCACCAATCAGTATCTCCGAACACTGCTATCTCCGAATTCCCATTTCCCTTGCAACCCTCATACCCAGAAAAAAGAGCTTCATACTCTTCCACACTATTAGTAGTCTCAAATTATAGTTTATAAGACAAAGACATGATTTATTGAGTTGGGGAAATAAAAACTACTCCAACAACAACATCTTCCCTAGAAGAGGCTCCATCAAAAAAAAAAAACATTTTCTAGATTGGGGTGATGGAGAGGGGAACCTCAGTGGGGAAACAATGGTTATTTCAAGTCTCAAAGGCCTGGGCATGGGTGAGTCAGTAGGGTAAACTGGAGCCTAAATCAGTCTACGGCAAAGATAGGATGGTTGGTGGATTGGCTTCACTAATGCATTATATAGGCCAATTGAGCTTCCCTCAGAAGCCTTCTATGCTCTCCTCCCAACACTGATAGTAGCATATGTGAGGTCCATCTCAAGGTTCCTACTTTTTATCCAAGATCTTGATAACAACATTCCTAACTTGGGGGGAACATCTGATACTACAATATCCATGACCACACTTTTCATAGGCAAATGAAACAAGGTCACAAATTAGGTCTGTCTTTGATGACTCCAAGACACTGTACTCTCCTCGAGTCAAAAGAATAGAGGTCATGATAGGCCTGGGTAACTTCCAGTCCTAATTCTTCCATAACTATTTTTTTGGCATGAGGTTATGAGATGCACTTTAGTCCATCAAGCAGTTGTGCAAGACTTTGTCATGTATGTTCAAGGAGGTGTAGAAGGAGGGATGAGTCATCTCATCTTCACCATGGGAATCCAGACAACCACCTGGGCTTCTTCTCGCCCTGGAGCTCATGGAGTCCCAGGGAGGCATGAGGCCTCAGGATTGCAACCTATAGTCAGCCTTTAAATCCAACCATGTTTAATGAGTCCATGAGGGGCAATGTGGACTCTGATCCCTGAACTCACATGCACCAAAATCAAAGACGTGAACTTCAAACCTTCACTGAACATGATCATGGACAATGGGGGAGGGGGTCTTAGCTTTATTACCTATGTGATCATTTGCTTCTTCATTAGAAGGTCTCTCTCATTCCTCATGATCAACAGGAATATCAGGTGCTGCCATCTTTTTATCATACCTTAGGTTGTACCTGCCTCGGTCACCACTAGCCTTGTCTCCCTTCCTCAACTCATTCACCGGTCAGTCCATAAGAGACCTCTATGCATTTGAGTGAGATGAGGAAAGGAGGAGCGTCTCCAACGCACTGGATTTCAGATCAAGCTCCTTTTGATTCTCCTTCTTCTCCCTTAGTCACAAAATTGTTTTGAAAAGGGCCCTAAATTTTCTGGTCTTCTCTGCCTCTTCCACTCTCTCAGCATATTCTAGAGTAGTTATTAGGTCTCCTGAAACCTATATTATCAGTATTTTGAGGACTTTTGTACATAGGCTTCCCCTTCTAATTCCAACCTTTATATCTTAGCAGCAAGCGATTTTAATGTTCTAGTCAGATCATCTCATTCTGGATAGGGTGTGGAAGAGGGAACCAGATGGAGAGGCTTCAGACTTACTCTTAGGTATATTCCTATCGCTAACGCCTTTAGTCAATCGACGGCCAACATATTGGATTCTATCTCCACGCCACATCTTGCATGAGGGCCGTGGTAGTGGCTCTTTCCCCTCTCTGCGAGTAGGCAAATTAGACCGCGCACCGGAGTAAGTGATCATTGCAGGGGCTTCGGAGGGCTTTATCTCCTGAGGGATTCTGTTATACATTTTGTTGAATCTCGTGGAAAAGTCAGAGACAGACTCCTTCCTTTCTTTAATCCTAATTCAAACTTCATCATGTAATACATAAAATCCTTTTTATCTCCCCATTGCCTCGGGAAAGCATTATCCTAGTGCTCTTCAATCCCATCAATAGATCTCGAGGCAAGGCCTTGAACCATTTTCTAGCCTCCCCGGAGACTTTGGAAAAAATCCTCATCCATAACATCCGCATGATAACATGGTCATCGTGAAATCAGAAAAGGCTTAGGTTCGCCTGTAGTTACGCCCTCACCCGTGAATTGGTAATGTTGAGGTAACTCATCCACGGGAGGGCGTTGAGGGGTCGAGGTAATACAAGGGGAGCATACCTAGTGGCTATAATAGCTTCCATCCTACTCATAGGGGGATTGGCACCAGCCATGGGAATATTAGGTATAGGAGAACTCGAAGGAGAAGGAGTTCAAGGCTACGGGGTAAATCTTGAGTGGGTGGGAAACAAGAGGCATCCAAGGAATCGGCTATCGCCTACCATGTTCTCCTCCTTTGCAAGAGTAGGTAATTTTGAGGTCTGGGTTCTATACCAAGGTACAACTTCAAAGGAGGGGGTGAAATAGTCCGTCTCCGGGTCCCTACCAGGAGGGGAAATTTCAATAGGAACACTCCCAAAAATTTAAGAAACGGAAACCTAAAACAGTCGGCCAAATAACCGATGAGGAGAAAAAGGAGCTCCAACTGAAGGATATGGTGGGTTACCTGCTCGCAGACGCCTCTTCGAGGCTTTCCTTTCAGCACCGCCTGATCCATTTCCTGTGTGTAGCTAGGGCGCCTATAAGACCGCTGCATGCCTACCAAAGACAATAATTAATGTGATCGCCCCGCCGAGTCGCCACAATGGAGTCGCCAGTGAAAATTAGCACCTAAAGGCTCGATGATCCATGCACCTTCTGACCAGAGGTCAATGTCGCTCTACCCGTGGAAAATTCAATCTGTCTTCAAGAACTACTTTGGGGAAATGTTAGCGTAGAAGTCACTCCGGATTGCTTGCGTGAGCAGAGCCCAATGCCCATCAATAGTTTTATGTCACATTTGTTTGCGAAGGGTGATCAAATGGAGATAACGGCTCTAGGAGGTATCACTCTAACTCGTGGACTGAGTCTGGTACATATGGAGACAAAGGAGGTCTTGATCCAAATTCAACCAAAGGGTTGATTTAAACATGAATCGTGTGGAAGACTTAGGAGAAAGTGGACAAACAACTCGGGGCATCAGGCTTGCAACAGTTTACAGAGGAAAAACTCCGAAAACAAGATCCTCCCCGGGTTCGTAGATTCAAGAAGCCGAAGAGGACTCTTGATCGGGATCCTCCAATTCCAAGTCATTCGGCGCTAAGGGAATTACAGGGACCGATTAGAGGCTCCGCAACTATTACGCGATCCATTACAACATCATCCTATATTAGTTACCGACCGATCCCCTCCACCCGAAAGCTGCCTAATACGCTGCAACAAAGATATGAAAGAAACCCGCATTCATAAGGCAAGAAGTCTCCAAAGCTCTCATATAACCGTAACAACAATGCTTCATTAAATTTTACAACCAGGAGCTCTTCTCAACCATCGATCTCTACAAAAGTGGCAAAATGCCCATTATTATACGGGAACAAAAAACATTGGAAGCTAAATCGAGGCATTGCATTGAAGACATCACAGCTTCACATTTACTGCGTCAACTGACGCTTCAGGAGTTTGGCCCGGATGCCATCGTGTTCCAGAGGCCCTCTGGCTGAATTGACCAGCCTACATTCATTCCTTGGCTTTCCATTTATGAGGAAACGATGTCCAACTACCTTCAGCTGTTGCAATGACTGTTTCATTGGAATTGGGGAAGGCCCTGGCTGATCTTGTGCTTACAGGACATGGAAATCTTCATGCTCTGCCATTTGAATCTCGCTTGGAGAAAACATGGTAGGACTGATGAGTGACGTGGAGTGGTGAGTGAACGGTGATCGGGCAGGAAAATGATGAGGCAAATACAAGTGGTAGGATCCATGGGTGTCGAAGTGTAGGAGCCAGGTGGAGGATCATAATGGCTAAAAAATGTGTCTAGCATGATACAGAAAGAAGACGTGGCGGCACAGGACCGATGGTGGATGTATGCGATGAAGCTCCAAACTTTTCAGGAATTCGGAATTCACGAGTTGGAGTGCGCGAGTTCCTTACCTCCGGGATCTCCGATATCCCGATATGCGATGAGCCCCTTCTCCCGGGAATTAGCCCCTTCCGACTAGACCATGATCCATAGGACCTGTCCCTGCGTGACCGCGGTCCAACTTTCCATCGGGATTTCGGCGTTTTTGATGACACAAGATTTGTGTCCACTAGACTTGTGATTTCCCGAAACCCGATGGCTTATGGCTGTTGACTTGTTGACGGTCAGCTCCTTGGTGCATTGTCTGCCACCTGTCTTCCACTATCGAAAACTGCCCCCCGATATCGGGAAATCGGGCATCAGGATATTGGGATTTCTGCTGCCATGTGCTTGGGACTCTTAGTTCCGCGACCCCCGACTCTGTGGGATCTCTCGCCACGTGCTTCTGGATCGGACGACCTGTATTCAGTCGGGCAATCGTGCATCACGATTAACTGAGGTAAGAGTTTTCTACCTTTAGAAACTCCGATCCTCCGATGGACCGAAATCCCGACTCTCCTTCTGATGTCTGACACACGTCCTGCCAAAATTAACGGCTAGAATCCCATCGGTTTTTCAAGACTCGAAAGATCTCGGCCGTCTTTCCCTTTAAAATCCCGATACCAAAAATGTTACTAACAGAACCTAATTCACATTTACACAATTACATTATAATTTATGGGGATTAAAACTGGGGATGTTATAGGGAACTAGAACCTATAGGGACCATGGTACCATGAGTGGGGAGCGGTAAGGAGGCCTTGTTGAGTCTCCTTGTAAATAATTCCAAACCACCTTACCAAGATTATTTTGCTAATATTTTAATTTTAAAAATGTTTCACTGATTTTCCCTCTAGCCCAAATAATTTAATGAGAAAAACTTGGTTGGTTAAGATGTCTCCTTCCCATAATTATTCAAACATGGGATGGTAGTTGAGAAGTCATCCCAACAACAAATGCATCGGATGGGGTGAGTACATCCATGGAAAATCATGGATGACCCCAATTGCATGGAAAATGGAGAAAATTGTGTTTTCATGAAGAAGTCACACACGAATGGGAAAGGAGGAAAAATTTTCATGTAGAGAGAGAACATAGAACTTGGTTCAAGTTGAGTGTTTGGTAGAGGACAATTAATCAAATTTCCCATGATTCTAGCCCTAGTATTTGTGTGGGAGGTTCTCTATATTATGGCCTCGTTGGACACATGATATGCACTATAAGGATGGGTTCCTTGAGGAGATCTGGAGCAACGAAGGGGAATCTAAATCTTGTGTTAAGTTGAGACAATTAAAGAGGGGTCTCGAGAATCAACTAGAATATTCCTTGTGAATTTCTTCTTCGAGAGGTTGCCAAAATTCCCTTACTGTCTATGAGTTTTTCCAAAAATATTTCATGGTGGTATCATGGTATGACTAGGGGCCTGACTAGTTGTAGAAAGGACTAGTGGAACTAATCCTATGGTTGGGTGTAAAAGTGCTCACCCTTATTCAATTTTTTTGATAGCCTACAAATTTTCAAATAAGTGCTTGTGTCTTGTTATAATTCTTACTTAAAATTCATGTATTTTATGATTTACATATGAAATTTGATGTATGGAGATGTTGACTGTGGTGACATGCATGAGTTATATAATGTTTGAAAGTTGTGGAAATTTTGTATGCATAGATGCAATGGCATTATGTTTTTTTTTTATCTTAGGATTGGAATTAAATTTCCTATGTATGTTGTTCATGGAGTTCAATATTAGACATGGCCTTTTTGTATGCCCCTAATTGAGGATGTTATGATTAAAATATTAAATGGTCTATCCTAGGATGAATTGATCCTTAGGAATTCCAAGTAACAACAATCCAGTAGCTATACTCTTTCCAGAGAATTTATCTACATCCTATTTTTTTTTTTTTTAGTTTTTAGTTTTTTATGTTTTATGCATGCAATAGTTAAGTGTATTAGTAGTCTTGGGATTTCTTGAAAAATGGGTATTTGTGCATGTGTATTTGTTATTTGATTTTGGTGGCTTATATTATATTTGAATTTGTGACTAGAGCCTCATCACATTGTCATCTTGTATGAAAATGGTGCACTGCCTTGGTTTTTGCATTCAAAATCATGCACGCTAAGTTGTTAATGGTTGGGAGTGAATATGTTAGAGGATTTAAATCATCCTCCGATCCCATGCAATATCACTTAATGAAGATGAGCCTGTGTGGGGAAGACCTAGGGGTGGTACTAGTTGTGAGTTTTAGCATGAATGCTACAACTCATGAATAAAACTAGTTGGGTGACTGTGTGGTGATCAAGAAATCTGTAAGTTTGGTAGTGTTAGTACAACATCCAATTTTTCCAAGAATGGGGAAATTAGTAAGGCCATAATATCTAATTAGGCTTACCAGGGACAAAGGGGCTAAGTTAAAAATCCTATGGATGAAGGAACAAACCTAATTTGGCTTGACATAATGAAAAATGATTAAAAATAAAGCCACAAAAACCTAAATTGATCTCAAGCACATATCGGGGCGAAAAAGAGGGCTTATCGTGACCTGAAATTCTTCTACATTGTTGGAAGAGGAGGCCTAAAAGTGAACCATGGGCCAATACCAAGGGATAAATAATGTGGGGGGGATGATCACCAAAGAAATCACAAGGGAGAAAAGATTGATGACTCCCTTGCATGTCGCATCACCAACATACGAGATCTTTAATATCCCTTCAATGATGCAACAATGGTTTACTGTTGAAAAAATGTCCACTTTTAACTGGCATCACAACACAAAGACAAAATGGAAAACCACCATCGGGGGCATGCGATAGCGATTTGTGGTTTGGAAGAAATCATTCCTCACCCCTAAATGAGAGACACACTTAGAAACTGAAGAAACACCCCATGATGCTGACATGTCATGCTATAGTGGACCCAAGGAATAACAGAATATAGGTGGGCCTACCAACAAGGAATCTACAGAGACTAACCAACAACTGGCACCTAGGTAAGAGGGACCCACTAGAAGTGACGAAGGGAAAAAATCAACAACTCTGAACCCGAGGACATGTGTCTTGTCCCCATTCCACATAGATGCCACCTTCAACTAATACAAGGTGACCACTATCCGTGGGGCCTAGCTGACATCACACATGATGTCACTCACTTATTTTTCCTTTGCCTAATTCAAAGGTTTTCATCAATGAAACGATGACACGTGATATTCAAAAGGTTAAAATAGGGGGGGAAATCCTCTTTGTGCACAAAGCGCACCATCTCCAAAGTGCCAAGTCAAATGCTTGAGATTTCAAGAAAAATGAAACAACCTCCTCTTGCACAACTTCCAACGGTCAAAAGGTAACCCAATAACGCATATTGTCCCTCCATTCATTTTTTCAACTATTCTCTATCGTTAAGCTAGTAAAATGGCTACTGTTACAAACCCTAGCAAGCTACAATCATCTAAGAATCCTTCAATGGTGGATGATCCCCTAATTGATAGAGATGGTGATGTTTTTGACTTGACCTTGTCATTTCTTGACCTATTCCCAATCATTCATAGTGACCATACCAATTCTAACAATGGCCAATATTACTTACACTTATGGGAATTGAGCCTGGATCGATTGAGCATCCCACAAACTTTCAACTTCCATGAAATTTTCCATTGGTGCACCACAAACTACCAAGATGATGAGGCCAAGGAAATTTCTGCTAATGGACATCGAATTATCTGGACTATATCCCAACATTCCTTGTCCCAAGTGTTATTTTTCCCTAAAGGATCCTATGAAACCCTGGAAGAACACACATTAGAGGCCAAATATTAATAATTGTCTCAGTCTAATAAAGAAATCTTGTTATGAAACCTTCTAGCCCCTAACACTCTAGTACCAACTACTCCACCTCCATTTAAATATGATGTATTCCCTAAAATCACCATGGAAGATGTGGCCATTATTTACCAAATCATAGGTCATGACCACGACATGGTAGTTGATGAGGCTATCTTGGGCCTTTTATCTCTTCTAAGGTCCCCAACATCCATGAATCTCCTTAAGTTTGACTACTGCTAGCTCATGGAGGATTTTATGCAAGCTCTTCTAGATAATTTCCATAGCACCAAATCCTTTATATACCAATACTACCTGGTATATCTCATACATTCCCAAAACCATCCCTACTTTGAGGCTTGGGGAGTGAAGATCAGATATGAGACTAGGATCATGAAGCAAATCAATGACTATACTTAGGCGATGAGGAGGAAAGATCAAAATAGAGGTTTCATCCTCTATGTAAATAAATACATAAGGGCCATATATACCATGATACATGGTACTCCACTTCCCAAATTCATCCCATAAATGAGACACCCTCTGAAGTTGATAAAAATTGCTAAGACAAGAGATTGGTACCTAGTAGAGAACCAAACTATCATTAGATGTATGGTTTTGAAGAAGAACTATTTAGGCTTCCTAGTTTCTTAACACCAAGAATGTTGGCCTTGGAATATGTCAGATATATATTGATGGCTGATCACTTCTTTTTTTTCCAACATAGAAATATCATTACCTTCCCACTGCCACAATAGGTTGGCCCCTTTTCGGTTCAATAAAGAACATTTTTTTTTGTAGAAAACGAGATGTTGAAACAATTTTATTTTGATAAAGAGGAAGGATGGGTATATGACCCCCTATGGTGTCATTTTTGCAAGGAAGCCAACATACAAACATCATCGAAATTTGTTGATGGAAAATAATTCCAACTTGGAGTCTTGGGAAAAGGTCAAGCAGATCCTAGCAAATGGGACCCCCAGGAAAATTGCCTCATCAACTCAAGCCAATACAGTCCAGACCACCCATCCTATAAAAATATCATATTCTTAAATGCAATCAGGAATGGATGTGGATGGTCGACGAAAAAAAAAGGTGTAAAGGGGATGAGGAGGTGGAAACATAAGACAATGTAATAGGGAGTTTGGATAAATGGAAATGTGTGCTACAAATAACCCAAGGGGAGAGTGAGTATGAGGGACAACCTTAAATATTGAACAACTCCCCTCAATCAATCTATCAATAGGAGTAATAAAGAAGACAACTACCAGTGGGGAAGCAACATAAAAGCATCCCTCCTTATTTTCTCACTACCTAGATATCAAAAAGAACAATAGAGATATGAAAAAGGAGATGTACCCCCAAGTAGTGGGAGAGACATACTAGACGAAGCTACTAACAAAAATGTATTATCAACAAGGCTCCTTCAATTTGACCTTGTTGAAATCTAAAGTGCCCAAAACCCTCTCCCCAACAAACCACAAGGAAACCTAGATGAAGCTCAAGCTGGGAAATAATCAACCCACTGACATCATTGACCTACACTAGTATACTAGTGACATTCTATACAAAGGGGTACCTCAATCCTTTTTCAATGAAAGGAAAATGAGGGAAATGGTACACAAAATTAATAGGCAATTGAAGCAAGAGACGATTGTGACCAAGGAAAATCAAACAAAGATAGTAGAGATTGAAAAGAAGATCATAGGTATAGGAATGGACCCTAAATACCCCACTGCTTGGGAGAGTTGGTTAAGCAAAAATATACTAAAATCAAGGTTTTGATAAAGAGGCTTAACCTCCCTAATGCCCAACATGTGCAAACTCCATAGTTGCAAGACAACCATGAAGAAAACGAGCATCTCTATCACCAATTGGTTGAAATCAAGATGGTCATAACAAGGTTGCAACGTGAGAATGAGAGCCTACAAGAAGAAAATGAGACTCTCAAGAATCATCAGACTCAACCGGTCCAAACAACAAAGTCAAGAACAAAGAAAATCATCTCGGTAGACCCAACATAAGGCTTAACTAAGGTGATGGATGAACTTAGTGTAAAAGAGATGGAGCTAGGCACTATGACTATCCATCTCATAAATAAAGATGCAAGAGTGACATAATTGGAAGAATAAGAAAAAAGAAGGGAAGTCTTGCTGGCTCAAATAAATGCTACTAAAGAAGAGGCCTTAAAATATATGGAGAAATTAAAGACAAAAGTTACAGGAAATTCATCCCTTAAAGCAGCCAAGAATGTCATTTGGCATGGAATATCCACATTGATATATGACAATTGATCTCATTTATCCCTAATTGGGGATGATCTTGAGCTACTCACCTCATCCGAGAAATACATAACCAAAACAACTAGTGAGCTATAAAATAAACCCGACTTGGATAATATCATCATAAAATTCCTAAATAGAAGGACTATGGAATAAATGAAGGATATAAATGTTAATGACATAACCAACATCATAATTGATTCCAATAAGGTCTTTACTAATATAAGGCTCTTGCAAAATGATGAAAAAATGGTGCATGAAATGACAGGGTAAGTAGCTTCCTTCAAAAGGATTTTCATTGATCTCCTTAAACTTGGGTCACCACAAACTTGGGATGGGAATAGAGACATACTCTCCCAAAAGAAGTATAAACATATGTTGGAGTAGAGTAAAATAATAACAATAGGTTTGAAAAGTTGTAAGGATTTTTTCTAGGGAAGGTTGTTCTAGAGATGTTGGCTAGGGATTTTGAGATTTTGCATAGTCTGAAATAGATTTTTAAGAACCTACCTCACCCATCATATGAAAGATACACCAATCTAGACGAGCAGGTAAGAAACATGAACATAATTGAATACCCTTTGGGAAAGGCTTGGCATTACATGTATCAATATGCCAAGATTCCTTTGGAAAGGAAGGGAGAATCAAGTGGCACACTACATGTCTAGTAATAAAGTTCAATAAAGTAAGGAGTTATTTTCAAGGTTCGACAGTTTGGGGAATTCTTATAATCAAAGTTGAAAGATCACATATCTCAGGAACATGTACTTCTTATCAATTGTGACAAGAAAATAATGAGTCATCTTTACATCAAACAAACTTCAGTCCATTACTCAAACCTTTGTGCTACTAGAATTTTCTACTGGACTTTCTTCAAGGGTTGACATCAATGACAACCAACCTTAATCAACAAGAAGAAAAAATAAAATATCTACATCATACCATAAAATATTTAACCTGAAGAAGAAGTGAGTTATGGTGTACCACATGCTACGGAGACAGTGACACCAAATATATGTGTAGCCTCAACAATCAGGTACCAAGAGAAGCAGATGCATGAGGCATGCAAGATGAGACATATTGTAACATATGTGAAACTTTAACCGACCATACTGTGCAAGATTGTCCGCAAAACTTGAAAAATACCAAGTTGTGTCATATTTGTGAAGTGCATAGCCATAGAACATCCGAGTGTCGACTAAATGCATGAAATAGAACAAACGTGCACATGGTATATCATACAGAACCAACTAATCAAAATAAGTACTACGTGAGAAGAATTGATTACTATGGCTAAAGTCGAGGTTGAGGAGGTCGTGGTCGAGATAGGTTCCAAGGTTGATGTTGAGGTCAAGGTTGAAATTACTATTACAATTGCTGGAAAGATGAACAAATCATCCCTTCCTTACCAATAAAATATTGGGTCGACTTGAAATGTTGTAACATTTTTGGCGTCACCGATCATTCACTAGAAGACTATCCAATAGTACTTGATAATATCATTACAAAAAATAACATAAAACTCCTACACACAGTTTCCAAACAAGAAGTGTTAAATTCAAAGAAATTATATATCGTTAGTATATCAGGCACACGACGGGATATTAATAATATCCCCTTACAAGATCAACATCTAGGGAAGTCTAGTCAGTTTCCAAATCTATACAAAGAAGAACAAATTATGATGGAAACACTTAAATCATTCAGAAATTCTAATCAAGACTACCCAAACAAAGGAAGAAAAATGAAGACATTGAACAATAAATTTTACATCTCCTAAAGGAAAAGAACTCATTCGGTCGATTATTGGATCTTCTTAATATACTAAGAGAGTATAAAGAAGGAAAAATACAATCTAAATATTTTAGGAAACTTTCCTATAAGAATAAATATTATGACCCACGGGTCGACTTGGAAATCCATGGGGTATTGATTAACTAGGTAGTCATTAACTTTGTATCACAAGTAAATATCCTAACTTGGAATACTTAGATACGGCTGAGCTGTCCTTCATTAGCACCAACATTGAATTACCTCAAGCTTCCAGACAAAAGATTAATAGATCATATTGGTATACTCAAAAACATCGAAACTCAAATTATGGGTATAACGACACCAATCAACTTCAAGGTAATCGACTTAGTTGAAGGAATACTGGTTTATTCGACACTTGTTAGTCGGCCATGGGGAAGACAAATGACAACCAATATATCCCTAGAAAATGACATAATTAAGTTAAAAGGGAGTGGAATAAAAATAATAATCCCTCTATACCCTAATTAATGGAAACCTTGGAGTGAATCATTAGACGGAGATCAATAAGAATGATTTATATACCAAATAATCAATGAACAAAAAGATTATGTTGAACCAAACGTGCAAGGACAAATCTCAGTAGAATCTCCCCTATATGCTAGACACAATTTTGACTAATCTCTACACAACTTGCAAATAAAAAGTTATGAAGTGCACTCAAAAGAATGTTGGACCATTGAATCCATCCCAATTAAACATCCTAGAACATGTCATTTAATTCAAGAAGTACCTATAGTGTATGAAAAGATACTTTGACAAAATCCTACACTTATTTCAACCGAAAACACAGTGAAAAATACACTACGCTACAACTAACAAAACATTCTATTGATGCGTGTCAAGGAAGTTTCTAAATTTGTCGGAGAACAAGGAAAAACATGAATCCTGGTGGAAACCTTCACAGGAGAATCCAGAAGATGGTGGGAAACACATTTCCCAAAACTAAAAACATGGACAACTGTATCAACTTACTTTATAGAAATATTTGGAGAAAATAAACTATCCAAAGCAGTTGACATCCCTATCTTTAAAATTGGGTACAACATAGTCGAATGTATCCACCGTCGTGTGAATGGATGGAGTATGATAGAATATAGAGATGAAAGGGAATGGCCACACATGTTTCCAAACACACTAGATTAAATACCAAATAAATGGTACAAAATCAAAGAAGCATGTGGCCATACACTCAATTGTTCTGACATCAAGGAGTTGTTTTTCCAAGACTTCAAATTCACCCCACAGGAGGAACATTTAAGAGAAGAAGCATCGTAAATAAATATCTTCCCAGAAAAACTGACACCATCTATAAAAAAAAGGAAAAAGGGAAGACGATGGTCGATGTAGGATCAACATCGACTTGCGAACTTGTTTTGACAAAATATAATGAGAATACTACAACAAAAAAAATTGATATGGAAAATACAACATGTCTTGGCCAGAGATTTCGATGGAAAATTGACCACCCAATGATACAAAACTATGTAATATTAGTATTGAAAATATCTAAGGAATAAAAGGAGGAAATTGAAAAACCCAACTTCCCACAAATATTCACCAAAATCGAATAAGGGTATCAAGATCTCAAAGAAGAAAACCCACCAAAGTGGATGAATGTTGAAATAAAGACAAACGAGTCAATATATGAAATGACGATCGACCAAAAATGGCACGAGTAGGTGACTATTGGACGAATAAGTACATAACTAACATAGTCAAATTACTCAAAGAATATCAATATGTATTTTAATGAGACTATAAATATCTAAAAGTACATGTAGAAGAAATGGGAGAAATGAAAATTGAACTCATTCCTAGAGAAAAGTTGATCAAAAAGCAACCTTACAAATTAGCTCACAAATACAAGCCCATCAAATAGATGCCAATTGATGGAATGTTATAAGCATGAATCATATATCCAAATGACAAAGAAGAATGGGAAAGTCCTATGGTGGTTCAACTGATCAATCATTACCCTAAAAAGTTAAGAATTTGCATCAAGCACAGAGGTCCCAACAAACAAAATTTAACGGATCTGTTCGCCACTCCATTCACCGATGAAATAATTAATGAAGTTGTAGGTCATGAATTCTACTCATTCACAGATGGATTTTTCAGGATACAATCAAGTACCTATAGCTAAATAATATCAACTTAAGATGACATTTGTCTCTAAATTTGGCTCCTTTGCCTAATACAAGATAATTCCATTTGGGCTAAAGAATTCCACAACAGTTTTTTAAAGAATAATAGTAAAATAATTTGAAGAATACATATACAAGAAAATGGTTGTCTACTTTGATGATTGGACTATATACATCCCATTCAAAAACCATATACAATGGCTCAAATTAATGATTGAGCGATGCAAACAAATCCAATTGTCTCTCAATATTAAGACATGCATAGTTTCCACACTAATTAGTATTCTTTTAGGCCACATTGTATGTAAGGATGGTGTAAATTTTGATATGGAAAAATTCAAAATCATCCTCTACTTGAAGCCACCTATAAATAAATAAAAAATTAAATATTCCTCAGACATACTTGGTATTACCGAAAATTTATACGCCACTATTCAGATATCACTTTTGTCAGAGAATTGGCTTAGGTTGATGGAAAATTGGTCTATACTTTAGGTTTTCATTGATGTCAACCCTTGGACAGTGATATTGTAGATTGATGTTAACCCTTAGTGATTGATGTCCACCCGTGGAGAAGTCCGATAGTGAATTTTGGTAGCACAAAGACATGGGTACAGGACCTGATTTTGTTTTAGATATAAAGACATGAATATCAATGAATTTATAGGTAATACTATTCTATATAGATAGTATATGTCATGCCATTTTCGTTGATATGTGGAAGGTTGCATAACTCCTCACGGTTAGAGATTTATGGCCATATGAAGTTAGAGAACCCTAATGAGTTATCTAGAAGCCCATAGAAGGTCAAAGAAGTCAATTATTCTAGAACATCATATAAGAAGTGTACTAGTCAAATTTATGGTAACTAGGAGTTAATCTTGGGTATAGTTGTTTCATTAAGAAAATAATTAAAAATAAATTAGTTGCAACAAGAATTTATGAGTTTGGTAATTATGGTAAATAATTGTGATGAGAAGATTGAATAGTCAAAGTGGTTGACCAAGAAATAAATTTAATAATAAAGTGGTTGCAACAAGAAGTTATTTAAGCGAAAAGAAGTTAT
>SNQJ01S0081878.1:35330-46623 GCA_010110895.2 Picea sitchensis
CCCAAGCACCTCCCAACCTCCCTCAAATGTAAATCTTTGATACTAAACCTCATTACAGCAAAATAAAGTTATTCAGTGGCTTACCAATATTTGCACTGTTCTATTACACTGCTCTGCCCTATCTGCATAGGTGTCTTCTGCACACTCCTTGCACTTTCTGTTCTTCTCCCTTTTATGCTCTCTGCACCATATCCTTTCAATGCAACATTCCTTTACAGTGCATTTTCTTCTCCTGTTCTCTATATCCTTGTACACCCCTGAAATTCTCCTCCACAGGGACAACGACGACTCCCTCAGCAACAAAAACCCTTCTCTTCTCTGTACCATGTATATATATCTTCTGTGCCCCTCGTGCATGCAATGTGTCCCATCATCTTCATGCTCACACCACGCCGATATCATCCACCTCTTTAGTGCTCTGCCTGATCATCATGGTAACTCTTCAGCTTCTCTGGCGGTTTTCCCACGCGTTCATCATTACTGGGTGTTATGCTGAGATTCCTCATCCTCTCTGTCAGTTGAGACTCTTCTTCTTCTCTGTAACAGTCGAGCTCATATTCTCTGTTTCAATTACAAGCCTCAATGCCCATCCATTTGTCAATCCCTTCTAAGAATAGTCTTCCTTCACCGGACGAAGCTTGGAGACCCTTCATCTCCTCTGGCGATCACACGACGGTCTCTTCAACTTCTCTAGTAGACGTCATCAATGGTTTTTGGCAGTTTCACTGCGTCGTGCCTTAGTAGCCCTCTGATCTTGTTTAAATTCATTTACATCGTTGGATATGCGGTGAGAAAATCTATACATCACTATTTGTGCTCTCAGATCTACGGTCTGGATTCGATTCCGAAGCCCCCTTGTCATTCTATCTTTAAGCGGAGGGGGGGGGTCCAGAATTGGGCGCACATATTTCGAGCGGTCAGGGTTAAAGTGTTCAGATCAACGACTCTTATGCGATTTTGGACCACCCTTNCGTGTCACCTTCTGTATCATTCTCCACCTGATCGTGCGACAAGGCTCGACTCCTCCTTGTCCTGTGACATCTGTCCATCTCTCGCTGATGTGACCAAGGGCTGTGACCACAGCCTTATGCATAAGGCACTTTCGCGATTTCGCATTTCGCGAGTCTGGAGATGAGGCATCTCGACTCTCCAAGTCGCGATCCCCAATACCTCGTAGTGGCGTGGGATCAGCAGTCCTGATCAGAGCTTGATTCTACGGTTGTGATTGCATCGCAATATCGCATATCGCGAAATCGGGATTCTTGTTGTATTGAGTTCTTTTCATTTTAAATTCTTGATCCCCGAAACTCTGATATGGAGTTACATCTACAGTCCTGATCATTTCTGGATCTGACGGTCCAGATTCACTCACAATTTCGCATATCGCGAAATCGGGATTCTCGTTGCATTGTGTTCTTTGCCTCATGAATTCGCGATCCCCGAAACTCCGATACAGACTTGAAGCACCGATCCAGATGCGATCTTTATTCAGTGGCTACGATTAAATCGCGAAATCGCTCATCGCAAAATCGACATTCCTGATGTCAAGTGACTTTGTGATTTCAAAGTCCCGATCCCCGATACTCTGCTGACGTGACACATGGTTTGACACGTGTTAAATACTGCCACGTGTCACTCTGATTCGTGACTTACATGTGCCTGAAGTGTTGAATCTGCCTGACACCTGTCATTACCTAGTTGTGCCACGTGTCCCTAGATGACGTGCTCTGCTGACGTGAGTTGGGTCGATGGTCTAGATCACATCCTCGATTCAATGGCTGCGATTGCATCGCGATATCGCATATCGTGAAATCGGGGTTCTTGAGGTCAAGTGATTTTGTCATTTCAAAGTTCTGATCCCCGATACTCCATGCAGAGGATCAACGGTCCATATCTCATTCTCGATTCAATGGCTACGATTGAATCGAAAAATCACATATTGCGATTTCAGGGTTCTTGTTGTCAATATTCTTTGACATCTCTAACTCGCGATACTTCGAAACTCCAACAGGGAGTCGGATCAACGGTCCACATAACTCCTTGAGATGGACGGTCCTCCTGCTTTCTGGATTTTGTGAGCCCATTTTCTCCTTGCACTTTAAACATCGTGCAGGTTTTCCCCGATCCAATAGTGGTCGGATCCTGCGCTCAGGTCTAACGCCTGAGATCTATCCTCCTCTTCAGCATGCACTCTTCTTGTTTGTATTCATATCTGACGGCCCTCATGCTGTCGGGAAGTTTGGATGATATCCAACGGATCTCGATCTTTGTCTTCCTTCTCCTCTGCGAACTCCTGTATCTTGTACTTTGTTGTGCACGTTCTCCTTGACGTTGTTCCTCCTAAGCTTTCACGTCCGAATCCCCAAGGGATTCTATCCTTCTTATCCTACCATATCCACTATTATACTTCAGCCATCATCACTATTTTACTTGCCATCAATGACAAGTCTACGCTGCCTGTACAACATGCCAACAATCCTTTGTACATTCTTCCTGTATCGATGCCATATTCATTGTTGTTCTTGCCATCAATGACAAGCATATGTTACCTGTTAAACATTTTCCAACAATGTGATCGTCCATTCCGGAGATCCGGACACTAGACATCAGGATATCGGTGTTCGGGAAATCGAAGTTCTCGAGGTCGTGAAAGTCGGGACATTTTAATTCTCGAAAACGCGAGGAGTAATCTGAACCGTCCATCTAAGGAGGACGCGTGGCAGCAATCGGAGCCATCGGGGAAAGTCCTGACAGGAAGTCGTCTGTCGGCATTTTGGTCATCGGGATATCGGGAATCCTGGTGACAAGAGGTTTGGGCATTTCGGAATCGCGAAGTCCAGAACCTCGACAAGGAGGAAGGATCCATCGTAGGGGCCAGCTGTCAGCATATCGGAGAATCGGGATTCAATGGATTGGCAATCCCGTGGGCAAATGTTTTTCAGCATTTGACACCCCGAAGCCTTGATAGGTGGTATGACTGCGGTCATATAAAGGGAGGTCGTATGGATCCAAAAGGCCTAGCCCAGGGGACTAGCGGAAGCTGACGTCATATCGGGATATCGGGGATTCCGAGGACAAAATGTTTATGAATTTCGACATTGCGATGTTCGAAACCCCGAAGGGAGACAAGGCTGCGGTCTTGCGAGATAGTGGTCATGTGGGCTAGGAGTCTATCCTGGAGGGCTAACGGAAGTTGGAGCACATCGGGATTTTTAAGTCCAAAACCCCGAAAGAAGGATAAGGCTACGGTCTTATGAATTAGCGGTCACATGGACCAAAGCATAGTCATGAGGGCTAACACGTAAAGGCACGTATCAGTGAAATTGCTCATCAGAGATCGGGGATTCAAGAGGACAGGAACTCTTGACGTCGGGGATCACGAAACCCCAAAACCAAAAATTAATATCACGGTTAAGTGCAGAGAGCCGTGTGGATGAAATAAGGACCTGTGGATTGGGTTTTCACAAAGATTCCATTGGGAGTCCAAAGAGTCGCTTCGGCTCAGAAGGGAACACTGAGCGATCCTTAAAGACCGGGAGGTCAGGCACAAAGACCCTGCGGGGTATGTAGGAGAGTGGCGCCATCACAAACAAATCCACACAATGCATAGTTCACCAATATTTAAGTGGAAACCCAATGCGGGAGAAAACCACAAAATGATTTTCTTATATGTGAAGAATTACATTCAAGGAAGGACCAACTTCCAATTCTCGAGCTACAATTGGAAGGAGTCTCTGACCCCCTAGTTTCTTAGGATACAACCCGAGGGAAGATCCAACTCCCCAAGTCTCTAACTACAACCAGAATAAGGCTACAAACCCTTATGTTCTCTGGCTACAGCTGGAAGGTGGCTACAACTGCCTATCCTTACCCCGTCTAACCACCCTGAAATATAAGTAGAATGATGGAACCACTATCACATTGTCCCTGTGAGATATATTGTTGTAAACCTGTAACAATATGTGCCACAAACCTATAATCAACCTGTGCCACTATCCTGTAACCAAAATGTACCTATACCTATTCCTTACATGTACGAACAAATCTAAATACACCAACAACATGTACCAATACTTTCCTCAATATATCAGATATGATAGCATAGATCTCATACCAAAAATCACAATAATATTACTCCAACCATGTGCCAACAATGCACATTATTCATGTACATCAACCATGTACATCAATACTATACAAATGTAACCAACAACATGTACCAATCATGTATCAACAACAAACCAAACTATGCCTCAATAAGATGTATCAACATCACCATGTACTTCAAGTATGTATCTCATCCATGTACCCAATCATATACCTCTACCATATACCAATAACATACACCAAGATAACCAACAAGATACCTCTAGAAATGCACCACACTTTCCATAAATCAAATACCATAAATCCTCACATCAACCATGTGCCACAACCTCACTATTATACAACCTCTATTTGTACCAATAACTTCAACAACATACCTCATACAAAATCCCTCTAACATGAACCAATACTAAAGTTCAGTAGATCTGCCTTAGATCAAATCTACAACAAGAACTAAACTTCCAAGTGGGCATCCAATAGATTTACAAAGAAAACCCTCAACTAGATTCATAGATTCAACACTACACATAGAAAAAACATACATTTTTCTTCTTCTAGCATTCTGTTGTTGCGATTCTACTGTATTGAATTTGCTGCCACGATTTTTCTGTAATGATTTTTCTGCCACACTTTTTCTACCGCGGTTTTTCTACTGCAATTTTTCTTCCTCACTTTTTGTACCACACTTTTCCTGCCATGATTTTTCTACGACACTTTTTTTTCCGCTCTTTTTTCACCGCACTTTTCTTGCCGCGATTTTTCTTCCACACTTTTCTTGTTGCAATTTTTCTGCCACACTTTTCCTATCGAGACCTTTTTCTGCTGCACTTTTTCCTACCATGAATTTTCTACCACACTTTTCCTATTGCGATTTTTCTACTGCACTTTTTCTCCCACATTTTTTCTGCCGCACTTTTTCTACTCCGATTTTTCTGTTGCACTTTTTCTAAAACACTTTTCCTCTACCAATAATACCTGCCCAAATAACCTTTCACAAAATAGATATTCAATGATATTCAACAGGTGCTAATGGGAGACCCTTTCTCTTTTATTTATACTCTCCAAGTAGATTCCTCTAGAAGTATCAACTTTTGTCCACTTAACCACCTTGTCCACTTAGCCACCTTTTCCACTTAACCACTTTGTCCACTTAACTTAACCAGTTTCCACAAATAGTAAGTTCTCCACTCCTAATTGAAACTAACTTTATTATTAAATTAATGTCTTTTGCAACCACTTTGACTTATCCATAAATAGTAAACTCACCAATTTTTGTTGCAACCACTTTATTACTTAAATCATTTCTCTTTGCAAGCACTTTGACTATATTATTTAAATAATTTATCTGTACTCACAATATCTTGTTGCAACTACATTTTCTATAATTACTCAATTCATAACTTCTTTTCGCTTAAATAACTTCTTGTTGCAACCACTTTATTATTAAATTTATTTCTTGGTCAACCACTTTGACTATTCAATCTTCTCATCACAATTATTTACCATAATTACCAAACTCATAAATTCTTGTTGCAACTAATTTATTTTTAATTATTTTCTTAATGAAACAACTATACCCAAGATTAACTCCTAGTTACCATAAATTTGACTAGTACACTTCTTATATGATGTTCTAGAATAATTGACTTCTTTGACCTTCTATGGGCTTCTAGATAACTCATTAGGGTTCTCTAACTTCATATGGCCATAAATCTCTAACCGTGAGGAGTTATGCAACCTTCCACATATCAACGAAAATGGCATGACATATACTATCTATATAGAATAGTATTACCTATAAATTCATTGATATTCATGTCTTTATATCTAAAACAAAATCAGGTCCTGTACCCATGTCTTTGTGCTACCAAAAT
The DNA here is from genome assembly GCA_010110895.2 of Picea sitchensis. Lineage (NCBI taxonomy): Eukaryota > Viridiplantae > Streptophyta > Pinopsida > Pinales > Pinaceae > Picea > Picea sitchensis. The sequence goes on from SNQJ01S0081878.1 coordinate 41,312, forward strand.
TCACTATCGGACTTCTCCACGGGTGGACATCAATCACTAAGGGTTAACATCAATCTACAATATCACTGTCCAAGGGTTGACATCAATGAAAACCTAAAGTATAGACCAATTTTCCATCAACCTAAGCCAATTCTCTGACAAAAGTGATATCTGAATAGTGGCGTATAAATTTTCGGTAATACCAAGTATGTCTGAGGAATATTTAATTTTTTATTTATTTATAGGTGGCTTCAAGTAGAGGATGATTTTGAATTTTTCCATATCAAAATTTACACCATCCTTACATACAATGTGGCCTAAAAGAATACTAATTAGTGTGGAAACTATGCATGTCTTAATATTGAGAGACAATTGGATTTGTTTGCATCGCTCAATCATTAATTTGAGCCATTGTATATGGTTTTTGAATGGGATGTATATAGTCCAATCATCAAAGTAGACAACCATTTTCTTGTATATGTATTCTTCAAATTATTTTACTATTATTCTTTAAAAAACTGTTGTGGAATTCTTTAGCCCAAATGGAATTATCTTGTATTAGGCAAAGGAGCCAAATTTAGAGACAAATGTCATCTTAAGTTGATATTATTTAGCTATAGGTACTTGATTGTATCCTGAAAAATCCATCTGTGAATGAGTAGAATTCATGACCTACAACTTCATTAATTATTTCATCGGTGAATGGAGTGGCGAACAGATCCGTTAAATTTTGTTTGTTGGGACCTCTGTGCTTGATGCAAATTCTTAACTTTTTAGGGTAATGATTGATCAGTTGAACCACCATAGGACTTTCCCATTCTTCTTTGTCATTTGGATATATGATTCATGCTTATAACATTCCATCAATTGGCATCTATTTGATGGGCTTGTATTTGTGAGCTAATTTGTAAGGTTGCTTTTTGATCAACTTTTCTCTAGGAATGAGTTCAATTTTCATTTCTCCCATTTCTTCTACATGTACTTTTAGATATTTATAGTCTCATTAAAATACATATTGATATTCTTTGAGTAATTTGACTATGTTAGTTATGTACTTATTCGTCCAATAGTCACCTACTCGTGCCATTTTTGGTCGATCGTCATTTCATATATTGACTCGTTTGTCTTTATTTCAACATTCATCCACTTTGGTGGGTTTTCTTCTTTGAGATCTTGATACCCTTATTCGATTTTGGTGAATATTTGTGGGAAGTTGGGTTTTTCAATTTCCTCCTTTTATTCCTTAGATATTTTCAATACTAATATTACATAGTTTTGTATCATTGGGTGGTCAATTTTCCATCGAAATCTCTGGCCAAGACATGTTGTATTTTCCATATCAATTTTTTTTGTTGTAGTATTCTCATTATATTTTGTCAAAACAAGTTCGCAAGTCGATGTTGATCCTACATCGACCATCGTCTTCCCTTTTTCCTTTTTTTTATAGATGGTGTCAGTTTTTCTGGGAAGATATTTATTTACGATGCTTCTTCTCTTAAATGTTCCTCCTGTGGGGTGAATTTGAAGTCTTGGAAAAACAACTCCTTGATGTCAGAACAATTGAGTGTATGGCCACATGCTTCTTTGATTTTGTACCATTTATTTGGTATTTAATCTAGTGTGTTTGGAAACATGTGTGGCCATTCCCTTTCATCTCTATATTCTATCATACTCCATCCATTCACACGACGGTGGATACATTCGACTATGTTGTACCCAATTTTAAAGATAGGGATGTCAACTGCTTTGGATAGTTTATTTTCTCCAAATATTTCTATAAAGTAAGTTGATACAGTTGTCCATGTTTTTAGTTTTGGGAAATGTGTTTCCCACCATCTTCTGGATTCTCCTGTGAAGGTTTCCACCAGGATTCATGTTTTTCCTTGTTCTCCGACAAATTTAGAAACTTCCTTGACACGCATCAATAGAATGTTTTGTTAGTTGTAGCGTAGTGTATTTTTCACTGTGTTTTCGGTTGAAATAAGTGTAGGATTTTGTCAAAGTATCTTTTCATACACTATAGGTACTTCTTGAATTAAATGACATGTTCTAGGATGTTTAATTGGGATGGATTCAATGGTCCAACATTCTTTTGAGTGCACTTCATAACTTTTTATTTGCAAGTTGTGTAGAGATTAGTCAAAATTGTGTCTAGCATATAGGGGAGATTCTACTGAGATTTGTCCTTGCACGTTTGGTTCAACATAATCTTTTTGTTCATTGATTATTTGGTATATAAATCATTCTTATTGATCTCCGTCTAATGATTCACTCCAAGGTTTCCATTAATTAGGGTATAGAGGGATTATTATTTTTATTCCACTCCCTTTTAACTTAATTATGTCATTTTCTAGGGATATATTGGTTGTCATTTGTCTTCCCCATGGCCGACTAACAAGTGTCGAATAAACCAGTATTCCTTCAACTAAGTCGATTACCTTGAAGTTGATTGGTGTCGTTATACCCATAATTTGAGTTTCGATGTTTTTGAGTATACCAATATGATCTATTAATCTTTTGTCTGGAAGCTTGAGGTAATTCAATGTTGGTGCTAATGAAGGACAGCTCAGCCGTATCTAAGTATTCCAAGTTAGGATATTTACTTGTGATACAAAGTTAATGACTACCTAGTTAATCAATACCCCATGGATTTCCAAGTCGACCCGTGGGTCATAATATTTATTCTTATAGGAAAGTTTCCTAAAATATTTAGATTGTATTTTTCCTTCTTTATACTCTCTTAGTATATTAAGAAGATCCAATAATCGACCGAATGAGTTCTTTTCCTTTAGGAGATGTAAAATTTATTGTTCAATGTCTTCATTTTTCTTCCTTTGTTTGGGTAGTCTTGATTAGAATTTCTGAATGATTTAAGTGTTTCCATCATAATTTGTTCTTCTTTGTATAGATTTGGAAACTGACTAGACTTCCCTAGATGTTGATCTTGTAAGGGGATATTATTAATATCCCGTCGTGTGCCTGATATACTAACGATATATAATTTCTTTGAATTTAACACTTCTTGTTTGGAAACTGTGTGTAGGAGTTTTATGTTATTTTTTGTAATGATATTATCAAGTACTATTGGATAGTCTTCTAGTGAATGATCGGTGACGCCAAAAATGTTACAACATTTCAAGTCGACCCAATATTTTATTGGTAAGGAAGGGATGATTTGTTCATCTTTCCAGCAATTGTAATAGTAATTTCAACCTTGACCTCAACATCAACCTTGGAACCTATCTCGACCACGACCTCCTCAACCTCGACTTTAGCCATAGTAATCAATTCTTCTCACGTAGTACTTATTTTGATTAGTTGGTTCTGTATGATATACCATGTGCACGTTTGTTCTATTTCATGCATTTAGTCGACACTCGGATGTTCTATGGCTATGCACTTCACAAATATGACACAACTTGGTATTTTTCAAGTTTTGCGGACAATCTTGCACAGTATGGTCGGTTAAAGTTTCACATATGTTACAATATGTCTCATCTTGCATGCCTCATGCATCTGCTTCTCTTGGTACCTGATTGTTGAGGCTACACATATATTTGGTGTCACTGTCTCCGTAGCATGTGGTACACCATAACTCACTTCTTCTTCAGGTTAAATATTTTATGGTATGATGTAGATATTTTATTTTTTCTTCTTGTTGATTAAGGTTGGTTGTCATTGATGTCAACCCTTGAAGAAAGTCCAGTAGAAAATTCTAGTAGCACAAAGGTTTGAGTAATGGACTGAAGTTTGTTTGATGTAAAGATGACTCATTATTTTCTTGTCACAATTGATAAGAAGTACATGTTCCTGAGATATGTGATCTTTCAACTTTGATTATAAGAATTCCCCAAACTGTCGAACCTTGAAAATAACTCCTTACTTTATTGAACTTTATTACTAGACATGTAGTGTGCCACTTGATTCTCCCTTCCTTTCCAAAGGAATCTTGGCATATTGATACATGTAATGCCAAGCCTTTCCCAAAGGGTATTCAATTATGTTCATGTTTCTTACCTGCTCGTCTAGATTGGTGTATCTTTCATATGATGGGTGAGGTAGGTTCTTAAAAATCTATTTCAGACTATGCAAAATCTCAAAATCCCTAGCCAACATCTCTAGAACAACCTTCCCTAGAAAAAATCCTTACAACTTTTCAAACCTATTGTTATTATTTTACTCTACTCCAACATATGTTTATACTTCTTTTGGGAGAGTATGTCTCTATTCCCATCCCAAGTTTGTGGTGACCCAAGTTTAAGGAGATCAATGAAAATCCTTTTGAAGGAAGCTACTTACCCTGTCATTTCATGCACCATTTTTTCATCATTTTGCAAGAGCCTTATATTAGTAAAGACCTTATTGGAATCAATTATGATGTTGGTTATGTCATTAACATTTATATCCTTCATTTATTCCATAGTCCTTCTATTTAGGAATTTTATGATGATATTATCCAAGTCGGGTTTATTTTATAGCTCACTAGTTGTTTTGGTTATGTATTTCTCGGATGAGGTGAGTAGCTCAAGATCATCCCCAATTAGGGATAAATGAGATCAATTGTCATATATCAATGTGGATATTCCATGCCAAATGACATTCTTGGCTGCTTTAAGGGATGAATTTCCTGTAACTTTTGTCTTTAATTTCTCCATATATTTTAAGGCCTCTTCTTTAGTAGCATTTATTTGAGCCAGCAAGACTTCCCTTCTTTTTTCTTATTCTTCCAATTATGTCACTCTTGCATCTTTATTTATGAGATGGATAGTCATAGTGCCTAGCTCCATCTCTTTTACACTAAGTTCATCCATCACCTTAGTTAAGCCTTATGTTGGGTCTACCGAGATGATTTTCTTTGTTCTTGACTTTGTTGTTTGGACCGGTTGAGTCTGATGATTCTTGAGAGTCTCATTTTCTTCTTGTAGGCTCTCATTCTCACGTTGCAACCTTGTTATGACCATCTTGATTTCAACCAATTGGTGATAGAGATGCTCGTTTTCTTCATGGTTGTCTTGCAACTATGGAGTTTGCACATGTTGGGCATTAGGGAGGTTAAGCCTCTTTATCAAAACCTTGATTTTAGTATATTTTTGCTTAACCAACTCTCCCAAGCAGTGGGGTATTTAGGGTCCATTCCTATACCTATGATCTTCTTTTCAATCTCTACTATCTTTGTTTGATTTTCCTTGGTCACAATCGTCTCTTGCTTCAATTGCCTATTAATTTTGTGTACCATTTCCCTCATTTTCCTTTCATTGAAAAAGGATTGAGGTACCCCTTTGTATAGAATGTCACTAGTATACTAGTGTAGGTCAATGATGTCAGTGGGTTGA
>SNQJ01S0081879.1:0-35320 GCA_010110895.2 Picea sitchensis
TGGGAAATCCATTTGCCTCTCATTCGATTTGCTACAAGGTCATTCCCTGTGTCGTCTTTGAGTCAATGCTGCCAAATCATTGGTTGTGTCATTCATATGTTCAAGAGAAGTCCATCTGAAACCTATATTGAGTCGACCATCTGCAGTTATCCATTCTCTCTGTGTCGGCCTTCCCTGTGTCCAGTCCAATCTACATCACACTCTGTTTCACCTTCAAAATCTGTTACTTATTTCACGTCATTGATGGGGGATACATCAAGTCCCTCCTATGACGAGTTTTGTTCCATCGACTTCAGCTCATTATCCAGAATCAAGACTTAGAAATTCTTTGGTACCTTGGAGCTTGCATGCCTCAATGCCAGGTTTCCTCACTTTCGATAGTGAGTTTACATCATTGACCCCTGATCAAAAGATTTCGTCAAATGTTCGACTTCAACTCATTCATTCACACTCGATGGATTGTACTAGTGTACCTTGGGAGTCATTGACATCAATGGTGATTTCCCTCGCACTTGTTAACAGTTTCATCAATGACTGGTAATCAAGTGGTTTCTGCCATGTTCGACTTTGACACATGTAATCACATGGTTAGATTCGTACTTTGGGCGACGAGATTGAAGACCCTGGATATCATCTCTTTTGTCCAGGTTGCGATGGAGTATGTATAATTTGTGACACATAGATCCACTTTGTATGTCTCGTGGCTATGTCATCTTAATTTGAAATTTCTCGCATAGATCCACAATGTATTCTTGGTGGCTATGCTATATTTTGACGGCATGGATCCACAATGTATGATTGGTGGCCATGACCCATGTCTACAATGTCATTAGTCTGTGATCTGAGTATGGGAATGCCTACCTCAGAATTAATATATATGATATTCTGCAGATGCTTGGTTGTTTGTAGGTTTCCGATTAGGTGTGCTCCTGGTTTCCGACACACACATGCAGCTTACAAAGTCTTTCGGCTGTCACTGGTTCCAACATCATACTTTGGGGGGCATTTTGTTACCCATGATTTTGGTTGTCATGATGATGTATTGATGATGGTGTACTTAGGATCTTCATAAGAACTTTCTCCTGAGAAAAGTTACTTTCATCTCTTCCCAAAAAACTCATTTTTGAAGAAGGTTCGCAGGCTACTAATACATTTGGGTGAGAGAATGCCTGATTCTCGCAGGCTACCTTAAGCCAGGGTGTGAACTTCTTGCACTGTGTTGAATAGATAGGGTGCGAACTCTTCCTAAAGCATGGAAAAAGATGAATTATTGATGTTTCTAGAAGACAATCTTCTAGAAGGATGGGTTGGCATTCGAATGGTTATCCTTGTACTGGATTCCCTGATATTGTGGGATCATTCTTATCCAAGTAACTAATTCATTCTCTCCTATATATTGAGGTAATTCTCATGGAAAAGGTTAAGCAAGATTCATTGGAGAATTGGTGAAAGAATTGTGTGAAGGAATTAGTCTGAACAACAGCTTGGAGACTCAAGCAAGTATATCAAGAGGATTTGATCTTCTTCATACAAGGATTGAGCAAGTGTGTGTGTTGGAGCCAAGATCCATTGAAAGGAAGCTTTTGACATCAAGGTGATCAGGTTGTAATCTTTACTTTCAATCAATATGATACAGTGGCATGTCCCTTTCCCATAAAGTTGTTCTCACTTTATTGTGTAATTCCTTGATCATACACATAAGTTGACTGTTGAATATATTGTGCTATCTGTTGGTCCCTGGTTTTGATCATGTTTTTGCCTATATTATATTCCAAAGACCTCCATTTATATACCCAGTACCACCCTTTTGGCCTTGTTTTGACATAATTGACATCTCCCTACCATTCAATGGAGCTACTTAAGGTATCTTTATGTTTCAAGCTATTTTTATGCATTTTGATGCTTTAAATTGATATTGAAACTAATGTCGATTGGGTTAGGTACCACTTCTATTTTTGGAACAGGATTGCCGGTACCAGGTACCAACTCGTACCCATGGAGATACCAATGCAGCCGCTCAAGATCTGTGCGTTATGGTCCGAATGGGAGACAGAGAGATTCACATGACAGTTGGAGTCATCGCTCACAGGATGCTTGAAGGCATAATGATAAAACCGAGTCGTTAATTCTTCATCGTTCACACTTCGTGACACTACATGTCACGAAGATGTGAAGGCCATTTTTAAAACTTGATTCCAAGCTATTCTCGGATCGGGGATCCATTTGTTTTTATGTATCTTTGTTTTAGACTGTTATGAAAGGTATCTAGATATAAACCCGAGATCACTCCTGAGAATGGGTTGGATTATGTTATGTCGAGAACACATGTTCTGAATACAAAACTGCTGTTACGTTATGTTACCCAACTGTCATACGATTTGAGTATTTTCTTATGAGTTAATGAAGCGTGAAGTTACACCATGTTTGCATAGAATGATATAGTCGGCTCTGGTTACTACTCACAGCGTTTGTGCCGTTTGGTTGGGCCCGCCAAACAGGTGCAAGCCGCTGCTTTATTTCATCATAGATTTAGTTATTTAAGTGTGTTAGTGTTTGGTTACACGATAGTTTAAAGTTTCAGAATTGACTCGTTCAAAGTTGTGTTTATTTATTCTTCAATGGAATCGTTCCAACATACTGTTATCTTTTACGTTGATGAGTATTGAATGCATAACTGATGCCTGTAGGGTTTAAGAGTATGAACGTGGTTTGTTTAGTTTCTAGTTTTTGATTCGAACATAACTTAGAATTGGCAGTGAACTTTGCTTTGTTAAAATAGTTAGTTACCTTGCTTAATTAGAATAGTTAGATCACAGTTAAACTAGAGGAAGATTCCGGTACCAGTAGGATAAGTAGGGTATTACTCTGTTTTCCTGTGGACATATTAGATTCATTTGTAATGTTCAGATTAAATGCATTTTAGGAAACACTCTTTCTGTCGTGGCTTGAATAGAAATGGTGATGATAGATGACTAAAAATAGTGGTGGAATAAGCTTGTGAAATCATACTTATGAATGGAAATAGAAGCACCAGCATTTAAGCATAGGACTATTTTCTGTTAATGACTTAAATAGGAAATGCTGAGTTTAAAGATAGTCATTAAGATTCAAGTTCTCAGAGTGAGTTTGTGTTTTCTTTTAAGGATAGAATTCAGATAGAAATTAGAGCCTTACCCGCACATACAGTGTAGCAGCTCAAAGTTTACCAACCTTGGTTTGACAATTTAGTGTTTCAGGTCATTCAAATCTTCAATTTAGCAGCTTGACACTATCTTCACTTGGGTTGGTTTGTGTTGTCTTAGTATTGACCTCACGAGAGCACCGGAGCGAAGTTGGAGAAACAGAGACCCTAGGAAGCGATATAAAGGTATGTTACTTGTTCCTTCCTACTAGCTTATTCAATGGTCAAAACTTAGGGAAAGAGTCATGTCCTGTCCTGTTTTTTTCTAGATCCAGGTGGATCTAGGGAGATCTGTTAGTGTCTGCACCTACCGATTAGTCTGATAACACTCATTATTAACTCCAGTGTGAGAGGAGCTTCCTGATATTACCAATTATTAAATGGACTTCTCAACTCCCTTTCTCAGACACATATGTTGATTTAATTGCCTTGGAGAAGTTTACTCACAAAATCCTATTCCAAGGCACTAAATCCTAGTCTAGTTTGTGCACCCTAAAAAATAAAATCATTACTAATCAATTTTAGTTTAAATCGTAAATTTTATTGGTTGTGGTTACTCAAAAAGGTATGGAAGTGAAACTCATGATGTTATGACTCTGCAAGAAAATAAATATAGATATAATGCAAAACCTAACTTTAACTTTTCAGTGCATGATATGCTTAATAAAATAGTGCAATTTTCAATTTTAACTCTGCAACTCAGAAGTAAAATGCAATCTTTCACTAAATGTACTAAGCTAATGATAAAGGTTCCAAGAAAAAAATGCCAACCAATTCAAAATGCCTACTTTTGTATTTTCAATGTATTAAAAAGAAAATGCATGGACTGATAAGGGACTTGATATATAACTTCTACTGTGTATAAAAGAAATCACTTGAGCAGAATACCAAGCAGTGAAGCAAACAACCCAGAAAACAAGGACAAAATAAAAATAAAAAACAAAGAGAAATACTATGCCCAAAAATTCAACTCCCAACGGGGTTCCTGTTATCCCAGATAATCTCAACAGGCACTACAGAGACCCAAGAAGGCTCAGTAATCCTCAAAACCTACCCAGTAGTCACTAAACCAAGAAAACAAGCAAGGGGAAGTGGTATACGCGACTGTTCAGGAGAACAGAGTGTATATACCCTTCTTGTAGTGAGACAGTACGCGTGTATACATGATTGTCAGGGAAAAAAAGGCGTATATGCTTTAAAACAAGGCCAAGCAAGGGTAAAAGGCTGAAAACTCAGATCTAGAGTGAACAGAATCTGTCCAACAATGATACAACAAGAAACACAAAGGAAAAAGAGAAATGTAAGAAGAAAAAGTACTTCAACCCTTAGAAGGAAGATCTCTCTCCAGTGGAGTCACCATTTAAGGCAAGACAGGGGAAAAGCTCTCTATGGCCAAGGGTAAACCACAACAGACAGGTATGACTACAGAAATCAACTCAATTCCAACATACGCTATATACCAATGTGTAATATAAGAAAGTGGCCTACCTTGATCCAATGTTTGATGATGTTCCAGCATTGAGCACTTTGACCAAAAGCTTTATACCTGGAAGAAGTTCTCAAAAAACAAGCAACACAATCACATAGTGATAATAAAAATGGGTTAACACATTAGATAGCATAATCCATTAATAAACATTACAAACATGCCCATAGATAATAATCATATATTTGCAAGATGCCAATAGGACAGGAAAGGATTATTTCTATTAATAATTGATCAACAGAAGTGAGAACATTACAGACTTCTATGTCAGCACGGTTCAAAACCAAGAAACCAAGTTCCTTCCAGCTGGGTCTCCACCACTTCAATCCTCCACCAAAGGCAAGCTCATAGGAAAGAGGCAATGAGGTCCTCTCAACAATAAGGGAATATCTTGGGGGCTGAACACTGTGTTCATACTTGAGGGACAAAGGGATGCAACTCAATATGAAGTAATTTCTCCAGAGTAACTTTGCTCTCAAAGTTGAATGCTTTCTCCTCTTTTCCATAGATCAAAATTGTGCTCTTATAGCCTTTAGAATGCAACTGAAGGGCTGAGTCGGAACGCTTTTAGTAAATGGAAGGCCAAGGATCAGAGATCTCCTGTTGTGACATGGAAACCCAAATTCATTTTGTATTTTCTGGCACAAATCCCGACATACGCGAACTGTAGTGGAGCAGCAGGTGTATACACATCTTGCAAAGTAGTTAGGGAGCGTATATGTGGAAAAATATATATTTTTAGCTCTGGATTCATCAAAAAGGGATGATAAGTCTGCATAGGGAAATGGAAAAAGGCCCTCTGTGCAATATAGCAATGGTGAGGCAAATCTTGCTATAACAGTTTTCTTGGCGGCTCTTTTAACGAACATGGAAATAGAAGCCAGAAGCGCGTTGGCATAAACCTCAATTTGCAACTCTTGAGTTGGTTTCGCTGCAGGCTGAAATTTGTTTAGGATGGTCATGAATCTTTGATTGAAATCTTTGACCCTCTCTTTTGGGGTCATGGTGGCTGCGAACAATTTGACCATCAGGGCTCCTGTAGTAGTTTCTTCAGCAAATTTGTCCAGGAAATCCTTTTGGAACTTAGTCCAGCTGGTTATAGATCCTACTAGCAAATTAAAATACCACGTGGAAGCCAAATTTTCAAACGTGTAAGGAAAAATCCTGCAGACTACGTATTCATGTTGAACATTCATAAGTCTGATCACAAGTATGAACTTCTTGACATGATCTTCGAGCAGACCTGAAGTTTCAGGATCGTACTTGGGAAGCAACTTTTTCGCATGCCAGGGAAGATTTTGTACTCGTCCAGGGACGGCCATAGCCAACCGAGGTTGGTTGTCTTGAAGTGAAACTTCTCTTGCCTCCTCATGATCATTGTTCCCTTCCATATCTTCGGAGTCGGAGTCAGGCTCTTCTTCTTCTGAAAATTCTTCAGGCTCGGGGATGTCGTCGGCTGGCATTTTGGGTATTAGATATAGAGGTTCTTGGATTTTGGTGATCGCAAAATCTATTAATTCTTCGACGAAGTGTATGAAAACTTCATCGGGAGTACTAACCACTGGTCTACTTTGTTGTTTTCTCTGAGGGAGGATGGGAGTTAAGGACAACGTGCCGATTTGTCAGGCATAGGCTCTAGTGATTCTCCTAAATTGATTCACTTCCTCGTGAGGGAGGGCGTAAGGTATTTCAGGGTAAAAAGGTTCTTCCTTGGGTTGGGGTGAGTTACCCACTTTGGGAGTACTCGGTAAATGTGGGTTTTCCGTTGGATGACTAGCCATGCATGTTGACTATTACAAATCTGTAGACTATTTGGAATGCTATATAACTTATATATTCAGCCATTAATTCTCAGGCCCTCCTTCTAGCGCCAATTTTGGTGATGGGTCTTAAATCTCTTGACTCAACAATAGGAACCAAACCTACCACCGAGGCCCAATTAGACTCTGCAGCGTTTGGAGTGGAATGGTTCTCCAGATCTTGCGATCTGGACAAATTATTGATGGGCTTTGTGTTTTCTTGTGAAGGCTCTTCCTTCAGTTAGGACAGTTCTTTTTCTGTATTTCTCTTGGGTGGGGCTAGTATGAGAGATACAAGCTAGTATAAACCAACTTGAAAAAGGACAGGACATAAGTTTTAACTATTGGGAAGAGGTTGAGTTTGGGATAACCCGCTGCTCAAACATGCAGATAGTGATTCTATGCCAAAGGGCATAGTACTAATACATTAACCAAATGTGAATCCAACTACTATTTGAGAAAACTAATTAATAGAAAAAAACACATATGTAATCAAGATCACAGTAAGCAAAATAATTCATCTACCATAACATTCATCACATAACAACAGAATGATTTATCTTCATCATTAAAGAAAAGAACATCAAGACATTGCACCAGATAACTTGACAACATAATTAAATTCTCTTACTCATTTACTGCATCATTCATGGAATAGGAAAGGAAGTGATTCTTCTCCAACTCCAATCACATACATCTAATGAAAATAGCTTGTCTTTGGTCCAAAAGGAATTCTCAATTCACAATAGTCTCAAAATAATTATCGACAACCAAAAAGAAAGAGTTCTTACAACAACCATCGACCCTTTGTTCATTGGTCGATGCTTCTATTTATAATACAAAGTTTAACTATAATTAACGGCTAAATATGGTTCAAGCCAAACAAAAATCACCATGTGGCGTGATCATCCAACAGTTTCTTTAATAGCCCACCCGAGATGTCTCTTCAAAAGTGTGACTTCTTTCATATTCAGACCAGCTGATAAACCGATCTTCATAGGTTTGGGCCCATGGAAATCTGTGTTGTTCCATTGGAGCCACATATATCTCTCTGATGTCTACCGTATGAGCTCGGTACTTTTCTAGACTGAATTTCAATTGCTGAAGCATGGTTCTGGCTTTGATTGGATGTTCTGTGAACTGTCATACTTGCTCTGGCCTTGCATTGATTATCTTTGTGAATTCTTCGGTCCATAGTGAGTCCTGCTCGGTGTATAACTTGACCGCTTTGCTCAAGTCGATAAACTTATTTGGAATGCCGAATTCGGGAGGCTCGACATACTTCATCGCTCCGACGATTCAGTTTCAGTGTTTCTTTCAATTCTTCGGTGGGGTCATAAGACAAACTCTATTTGGTAGTTGGGAGGATTCTTCGTGATCCCAGATGCTCCTGTGAATGACCTAGCCAAAGATTCCGCTCCTCTTTGGCTTAAATGAATTTCATTAGCATGTCATAGGGTGGAAAATCAAGTACGACAGACATGAGTGTACAAACTGTCATAGTAATCACTTGATCTTTGAGGCCAAAAGGAGGCGTCGAAGATGGTTATGCATGTGTATGCTCCCAAGAGGTTGGATACCATAAGGGGAAAGTCATTAAATTCCTCCAAAATATGTATCACTGAGCATGTCAAACATCATTCATCAATAATGGAGGTTCAAAATTTCAAAAATATCTAAAGGATCGTACTGCACGTTCCCTGCAACTCTAATTCGGCGGCATTTACATTTTCTAGATTGCATCCATCGGGCAGTTGTGGCGCGTCAAGTTTCCAAAACATCATGTCACGAGGCGAGAATGTTTTGTTGGCATGCTCTTTTTTGCTCCTTCATTCCTCTATAAATTCTAGGATTTCTATGGGAATGCATAAGTCGAGATTAGATCCTCTGGAAATCTGGTCCGACGAGTTTATCTTGGCGAAGTTCCACGTAAAATTCCTTTATCACCTATGGAAACCTGAGTCTCTACGCTATTGTATTATGGGGTCTCCTTCAAACATGGGGCAGGGCCTGAGAGGAAGCCAAAGTGCTAGGCCTGAGCCCCAGCGTGCCTGGGACACTTTCTTGTTGGCTTCCTGTGTACTCAAAACTCCAACAAGAGGTACAGGCATTTGCTTGGGGACAACATCAACATTTCCGGTGGAGGTTGGGGTGGACAAAGATATGACTGAAAGAGCCATGGTGGGAACCATTCCTTCTCTGGAGTTGAAACTATGGAGAAGAGGAAGGCCTAGGAATAATACGGGAGAAGGAGAGGAGGACCACCTCTCAGCCGAGCTGAGTGCATGTCCACCACTTGAGGATTCTGCGATGCTTACCAATTGGTCGGAGTTAGTTTGGACTGCCGGTAGAGGATGCGAGAGAAGAAAGGGAAGGGAAAAAACATTGGGTACTTCCATCGAAAGTTTCGCTCAACAGTTAGAGTAGGCTCAACTCGCAATAGCTAAACTCTACCAAGAAAATAAAGATTTGCGGTGTCAACTGGTGGCAAAAGATTAGGAGATACCGCCATCGCAGGGTCGCGCAGGGAGCACGGTTTGGTTGCAGAGACGACTTTGGGAAGCACAAGATACAATTGTGCAGTTGCATGAGGTGCAACGGATGACAGCGAAAGAGGAGAATAATACATTACAAAGAGCAAAGGACAGTGTGAGAGAGGACCAGTGCACAAGAGATATATAGTGAGCGGGTGCTTGCTTTGCATCCTTGGAAGTGCCACTTGACACCTTTTGTGTTTTTACCTCTTTTGTAAGGGTTTTTTAATCTTACGACGACCGGGCTAGTTAGTCGAGACGTCGGGGTTGTCCATTCATATGTAAACCAAGTCTGGCAGGGTCTTGATTGTATAAAAATTTGAAAGTCTTTGAATGTGTCATGTTCTTTCAGATGTGAATTAAGCGTGTCTTCTTATTCAAGTCTTTTTGCATAAATTATTATATTCTTGGGATCATTATTGTTACATTGTGAGTTTGTAAAATCTTCGATATGGATTAATGCTTCCGTGGAGTTATCAATCTCGGGTCATTAAAAATAATTAATCAAAGAAGGGCATTCGGCTAGTGGATAAGGGTCATACTTGGAATCTCACTCGTATCGAAAGTACTTAAGAAAAGACTAGAAATCACGACTGCTGATACCGGGTGGCATCAGAGTCATTATCATATCAGGAAATTAATCAGTTTGCAATCATCAATACCGAACTTGTTTCGGGGGTTCGGTGGTCGACAGTGTCACTTTTCTTTATGCGTGACACTTACTATTATACTTTTCTGTCGAAACTGAAAGGACCATTCTTCGGAAAAATCCTTCCCGAGGCTATTTGTAGGAAATAAACACTCTCATCGGTTGTTGCCGATGGAGGTCGGGACTCAGCTATTTGGACTCCTCAGACATTTTTGTTACCTTTAACTTTTGCCGATGCCGAATTTCTCAAGTGAGTCGGGGAGAATTCTGGGCGCCGATTCTTTGAGTAGTTGTTAAGTCTCTTTAGAGTTAAGATGATTCTTCGTTGTATGTTCAAGTGAACTTTAATTAAAATGTGAAACATAAAATATAAGCGAAGTGTCAGTTTCATACTGAGGCAAAAACAATCAAAAGTAAAATATAGGGTGGTACCCAAAAGGAAATGGCCACAGAACTTTTAGGGTGTGTTGAGTACTCAACAGAAGGATGTCCTTCTTCTTGGTATTTGTTTCTTCATATTATGATATTTTTGTTTTTGATCAGGGATCACCTTGTCTTTATTATATTTTGGTGATAGAGTACTCACATGGTCTAATTGCCTACTAACTTGGAACTTGATCATCTTTACTGGCTCTTTGCTTTCTGGATATTAGCTATTTGAACCACTTACATAACCTAAACTAGTCTTCAACAAAGGAGATCTCTGTTTTCTCAGAATGTCATTTAGTTTTGCTGAGGCTTTAATGCTTGGAAGATTTTGGACATACAATGCTTTAAACTTCTCCATCTCGTTTCTAGTTTTTACCGCCTCTTCTTCCAAGGCTTCACATATTGTCTTCTTCTCTGATAATTGCTATTTTAAAATGTCCTCAATTTTCTTTGCCTCTTCTAATTCCACTTTTAGCAGGACAAAGTCTTCATCAATTTGTTTACTGTCTTTCTCGAACTGTATCAACAATTGTTTTTGCTTTCTCTTCTTAAGTCTGAGTCTATCAATCTCTTCTAAGGTACTGATTAGTTCTCCTTCCAAGTCAACCACAACTTCTTCATCATTAACATCACTTCCTGTGCTTTTATTATCATAATCCTCTTTGGCCATAAGCATAAAGTCATTAACCTTATCTTCACAAGAAGAGTCACTATCTGTATCTTCTGAGGAGTCATCATTGTTTACACATAAGCTTTTCTCTTTATCAAATCTCTTGGATTTGTACTCCTCTTCACCTTCAAAGTTCTGATCCTTCTTATTGTGTGGACACTTAGATGGAAAGTGACCTATCTTTCCACAGTTAAAACATTTGAAGGGAAAGTTCCCTTGGTACTTGCCTGATCCTTTCTTTAGTCTTCTCACAAATTTTTCTTCAATTTCATCAGGCTCAGAATCCTCATTCTTATCTTCTTTAAATGATTCTTCTCTAGTGGTAGATTTATCTTTACTAATCCTCATTTCATAAGTATTTAGAGTTCCTAGGAGTTTATCAATAGACAAAGTCTTAAGATCATCCAGTTCTTCTAATGTAGAAATGTTTGGATTTAATCTATCAGGCATAGATCTTAAAATATTCTAAACTAAAAATGCGTCTTCAATCTTCTCACCAAGACCCTTCATGGCATTCACTAGCTCTTCAACTCTCATAAAGTACTTCCCAACTGTTTCATCCTCTTTAATATTTAGCTGTTCAAACTGTAATATGTAGGTTTGAATCTTGGCATCCTTTACCTTCTCATTACCTTCATAACTGTTGATGATTTTTTCCCACATTCCTTTGGTAGATTCTAAGTGCATAACTTTTACAAATTCTTCTTCTGCAAGCCCACTCAGAATATAATTCATATCCTTAGCATTGAAGCTGAATTCTAGCTTGTCATCCTTAGAAGCTAGTACTATTGGCTTTGCATAACCAATCTTTACCACATCCCAGACATTTGTAGCTAAAGCCATTATGTAGGTTCTCATCCTAACTTTCTAGAAGCCAAAGTTTGTTCCAATGAACAGGGGGGCCTTATTGGTTGAAGTTCCTCCATGGATAGTCATGTTTAATCTCTAGGATCTACCCTTAAATAAAGGGAACTTGCTTTGATACCAATTGTTGGAAAACTGAGAGGGGGGGTGAATGAGTTGTTACTGTGCTTAAACAATTATTCCCATTTTAAACTCATTACAAAACACTCAATGATGATAAAAATAATTCAATGACGTAAGAAATAGAGTATTCACCATCAATCACACACATAAAACACACAGAGACATATATTCCTGAGGAAACCCATAAAGGGAAAAAACCTCTTCTTCTTGATATGATAAGTATTCTTTATTTTCTGTACATTATCATTCTTAGAAGCACCAACTCCTTTTGAGGCTACCACCTCTATTTTAAAAGAAACAACTTGATGAGAGCACCAACTCTCTGGTTTCTCTAGCACCCACTAGAAGGAAGCACCAACTCCCTTTGTGTTCCAACACCAACTGGATGGAAGCACCAACTTCTAGTCACATAGGCACCAACCTGTACAAGCTACAACTTGTTGAGAGAACCAAATATCTTGATTCTATAGCACCCACTAGAAGGAAGCACCAAATCCCTGAGTGTTCCAACACCAACTGGATGGAAGCACCAACTTCTAGTCACACAGGCACCAACCTGCATAACAGAGAACAATGGTTCTCCCTTGCACCACCCTACCTCCTTGATTTTTCTGGCTACAAACAGATGGAAGCTACAACTCCCTGTGTTCAATCACCCAATTGAAACTCTGAGGACAACAATCCTCCCTAGCACCTCCCTACCACCCTAAGATATAAATCTTTGCTTGCTGAAACTTATTACAGTGATACAAGATTTATCAATGGCTTACCAGTCTCATCATTGTTCTTCTATATTTCTCTACTTTGCCTGCATTAGTGTCTTCCTGCTTGCATGCCCTTGTGCTTTCTGTTCTTCTATGTTTTATCCTTTGTAGCATTTCTATGCTCTGCTCTTTTTCCTCCTTCACAACCACTCTGTTCTATTCATCTTCTCTTCTTCCTTTATGATCTATGCTACCTATGCATGCCGTTTGTTGTGCTACTCATCTCTAATTTAGATTGAGATGGCAGTCTCCTTCTACCCACATGAATAACTCTCAATAGAAGCAACCATATCTTCTCTATTTTGTGTATAGTTATCATGCCAAGTCCTCTTCCTGATCATCATTCCAGCTATTCATTTTCTTTGGCGATTATGCTGAGTTTGTTCTTCATCAGTGGTCATTATGCTGAGATTCTTTGGCTTCTTTGGCAGTTACAACCTTCAATACTTGTCCATCTATCAATTGTCTCTATGATTAATATTCATACCATTGGCAGTTACCTTGAGACTCTTCAGCTCCTCTGGTGATCACTCTAAAGTCTCTTCGAATTCTCTGGCAGAAACAATCAGTCGTTTTTGGAAGTTACCCAGAGAACCTCCACGTGCTCATGCCTTTGGTGCCTTTTCCCTTCCTGAGAAAACTTCAAGTGCCTCGTGATTTGTGAGATTGTGAACTTCATTGTGCCTTATCAAAGACCCATGAAAATCCTCAATCGACGATCCAGATCTCTCCTTCTCACTTCATGATGTTGCAAATCGTGATGTCGGAAGTTAGAGCACCTCCCTTCTTTCGAGTTCCGAACTCACGCTTTTCCAGATCAATGGTCATGACTCCTCTTCGATCCGATGGCTCAGATATCATCATGACTTCTCATTTCATGGAGTTGGAGGAATACTCACCTCCCTTCTCCCAACTTCTGATTTTATTCTTTGCCAGATCAATGGTCACGACTCCTCTTCGATCTGACGACTCAGATCTCATCATGAATTCGCATTTCGTAGAGTTGGAGGACTACTCACCTCCCTTCTCCCGAATTCCAATTTTCTGACACCTGCTCTAGATCAATGACCCATGACATTCCTCGATCTAATGATTGTGATCAATAGCGCTAACTCAAAATTCACGTTGTCTATGGACTGCTCGACGTATTTCTTCTGATTTGTGATTTTGCGAATCTTCTTTATTGGTTGCCACGTGTCCTTCCCAGATGAACGGCTAGGATTGTTGAGGCTCCTAGATCCTCAGGTATTTTTCTCCTGTCTTCCTGATATTTGCGAGCATCATATCAACGGCTCACAACTCCCCAAGATCCAATGGTCCAGATCAACTCGGGAAATCAGACATTGCGAGTTCCTACAACTCTCACCTTTGACTTTTCCAGTTCACGAGTCAGAAAAATGCTCATCTCTGGCCATGTGTCCTACCTCAATGGACAACGATGATTCCTTCACATATTTGGAGTTTTGAATGACTTATGGGCTTATCCTACTTGCAACTCTAGTGGATCTAACGGTTGCTGGTCCTTCACACTGAGATCCAATGACTGAGATCTGTTCTCCTCTTCTTCACGCTCCTCCTGTCTGGACTCTGATATGACGACCTAGATTATTCACAGTGCTCGATCCAACGGTCACTGTCGCTCCTCCTCCTGAGCTTTGGCTTTCTCAAATCTTTAAATTTCAAAGGCCATGACCTTTGATCCTTCTGTGACCCTTGATGTATGGGATCTCGTCTGCATGTCTCAGAACGCTATCTCTCCTGAGCTTTGGAAATGAAGTTAACCTCGGCCCTGGCACACACTTGTGCTCTGCATGTAGCTCTGCACTATCTCTTATGAGCTTCTCGAGCTTTCTCTTCTGCATCTTCCCAAAAGACTTTTGGTGCCCTCTTGTCACATTCTTCCTGTAATCATGCCATCATTGTTGTTGTTCTTTCTTGTAAACATGCCATCGACGTTGTTGTTCTTTCCATCAATGACAAGCACACTCTTCTTGTAAACATGCCAACAAGTATATTGAGGAAAAATATAAGGTTTCAACACAATGTCATATCAGGACTATAAGGGATTCCCAGACCTATGGAGTAACTTCTCATGGGCACCAAATTGCAAAAAAGGTTCTAACTAGGGAACCCATGTTTGGTAAGTCCCTACGCTTAATAACGACACTTCTAGTAACAATGATAAGGTTCTGTGTCACTAAAAAAAGGGGTTCGTACCTAGGGAATATGAATCGTGTTCATAGAATGATGCAAAAATACAAAGCTAGGTGAAAACCTGTCCTATATTCCAGTGACTATATATACCTACCGGAGGTACAAATGGGCTAAGGAACACTGAAATCGTCATAACGTGAAAAAAAATGCTTCAAACCAAGTCTTACACTGCATAATTAGATCATCTGTTTTCAAAAATAGGAAAAATAGGGCAAAAACTATATAAAGTGGGTAAATGTTTTCTATAAATAGTAAAAACAATGAGTTTTACTATGTCATTTTGAATTTTTTACCTCTATAGTTCTTTTGAGATTATTTCACCCACAATTTTCCAATGACGATTCTGGGATCTACGGTCAACGAAATCAGAAACCATCTTGACAAAGTAATTACGCATTCACTGCTCTTCCATTTCAATGGTTCAAATTTGTGATTTCATGCATGTTTTTTAAGATTTTGAGGCCGTAAGATGGGAAACTCGGTCTACGCGGGATACCATTTATCAGGCCGCGTAAACGAACCGATGTACAATGGAAAAGTTAATACTACCCATGTATATCGGTCCCTATACATGATTGTTTAAACTATTTCCCGCATACAATCCATGCATGAGTTTTTTATAAAAAAAATGACTCAAAATTTTGAATCTCCTTTGTAGGATGGTGATTGAATGGAGAGAGAGGGAGCATGAGGATGTCTATGGGACAGTGGAAGGTTATCTGAGGGCCCAAAACTCATTACACGGATGTGGGATTTATAAATTTTGCGCTATAAAAGGAATGAGGGCACAAGCATAATTGCTTCAGACTTTGATAAATTACTAGGATCTCAAGGCCAAGGACTTCAATCTTGATGGGAAATAGTTGAGAATTGAGGTGGACAACATCAATTTCATCACAATATTGTCTCACTGAGGCGATATGGTAAACCTCAAGGATCGAGGGGATAGGGGTGGGATGGCCATAGAGGATCACATCTCCACCTACTACGTTGTTCATACACAGAAAATAGGGAGCTAACTCCCTATTAGGGTGATTGAGAGCCTGAGTTTGAAGATTATCTTTTTGGTGCTCACATGGACATCTGGATTAGGCTTGTTACATCAGGTGTCGAGGACACTTATGTTTTATGTTATGGAGTGTTTGAGACCCACATTTTATGATTGGAGCACTTTGCTATTGGCCAACATGAAAAGCTGTCTTACCGACTGCAAACTTGGAAGGATGAGAAACTTTGGGTTTGCATCTATCTTATGTAGATTTTCATTTGAGAGGGTTCCAACCCTTATTCCTAGAGTAGAATTTCCTCCACATAGTCTACGTGATCCATCCATGACCCATTGGACCAAAGTGATGAGGCGTTTAGGAGGTGGTAGGGTGCCAACCCCCTATAATGATGAGTTTTTTCACTGGTGACGATGACAAATCATTTCCATTGATGACTATCCCTATGAGGGGATCGACTACCGAGGGAATCATGACATTCCATTACCACCAATATCTACCTTTGGGGATATTGGTATAAAATTTTATTTTTGTATATTTAATTTTTTGTGTTTTTGATTTGATAAATGCAAAACAAAAATGAAAATATTTTTGGTATGACATCATATATTAATTGAATATCTTATGCAGATGTAGTTCCATGAAAACTGGATGGATACCCGCGACATCGGTGTAGGGGATGAGGGGATCAAATGGATGGCAAAGAAGCAGAGTGAATTCTTCAGAATGTGTGGGGAAACCTAGCATGCATGATGCACAGGATACCTATGATCTAGGTCAAGGACTTTCCCGAAGCTATGCAAACGTAGGTTGTAGGTGTACCCCATGCATGAGTGAGACTCTTTTGACATCTCACTAATTCTATAGTATTCTACCATGATATGCACCTGGGACCTCAGGCTTATACACCATGGTTATTCAATGTATCGACCATGTATATACATTTTTGAGGGATAAAAGCCCAATTTTGTACTATGATACCATATTTTTTGAACTTGATGAATGAAATACAAAAACTTTTGGTCTTAGGATTTACCTATATATTTTTTCAATGAATGAATGTATAAATGTATGAATGTATGTTTCATTTACTTATTTATGTGACAAATTCCAATATAAAACGTAATTAGCGTATGCATCAGATAATTGATTATAATTTCTAGGGATATGATTATAAGTAATGAAATCAAAATATCATTCCAAAAGTCATACCTGAAGGAATCATAAAAGTAGTGTAGGATCCCTGACCTGATACCTATTGTTCAAATGAGACACAACCAACTAGGAGTCCAGGCGAACCTCTAAATATCGAACATCATGAAAAATGGCATCACATAATAGCTCAATAACAACACTATACTCAACCACATTGTTCATCGATGGCTCCAGAAAAACACCTCCTGAAGACACCAAGTCCCTCGGGTGAATAGATAACCCAAGTGATGGTAGCTATGTTCTGAGTATGATGATTGGCACCGTCTGAAAATCCTAAAAATACCAATGATTCCATTAACATTTTCCAACCAAGGGGAAACTCAATAAGAAAATCGGGGACACCAAAGAACCAAAATAAAAATATATACACTACAGTACAATAATATACAAAGATCATACTCGATATGGAGGGATCAAGCATAATATATTTTGAGATAAAGCCCTTTTCTGGGCTCTTTTATCACGTTCCCTTCATAATTCTCTAACTCAAAGGATCCTTTTTCGAGGACACATTGTACGATATAAGGACCATGCCACATGGGATTGAGTTTTCATGCCCCCAATGGTTCCTTATCTTGGTTGTAAAGAAGGACCAAGTCACCCTCAACGTACTACTGGGGATGGATAAATCTATCATACTGGGCCTTGACATGTTGCTTATTTACCTTGATAATTAGGGTGACATCTCGATGTTTCTCATCGAGTTGCTCCAAGTGTACAAGGCATTCTTTGAGACTAGCCATGTTAGGTAGGAGCTCAACTTATAACTTAAGATAAGGAAACTCACATTCAATGTGGAGAACTGCCTCCACTCCGTGAACCAATTGGAATGGTGAGAACCCAGTGGAATTATTTAATGTGGTTTGGTATTCCCATAGAGTAGGGTATAGCATCATGTGCTAGTTAGATTTACTCTTCCTGATAGTTTTTTTCAAAATTTCTTTCAGAGATTTATTCACAACCTCTAGTTGGCCATTTTCTTGGGGATAATATGATGACAGATGATCTTTCTTGAACCACAGTTTTGATGCCAACTCTGTCATCATCATGTTTTTAAAGTGACTTCCATGGTTAGTGACAATATCCTTCGGAATTCCAAACCAAGCTATTATTTTATTGAATACGAAGTGTGTTGAAATCTCACCATTAGATTTAATTGTAGGCATGGCCTCATCCCACTTGGTAAAATAGTCCATGGCCACGACAATGTGATGGTGCCTCCCAGACGAGTTTGGGTTGCAATCCATGAAATATACCCCCCACTTGGTGAAGGGACCGAAGGTAATGACTAGGTGAAGAGGGGCAGGGTACGAGTGCATATTATGAGAGAACACCTAGAAAGGGTGACACTTCTTGACCGCTTCTACTCAATCTTTAAAAATCGACGACCGAAAATAACCATCTCACAATATGTTTTTGGTTTTAGCAAGCCCAAACCACATGCCCCAATGTGAGATTCATTGAGTATGACTTTAGCTTCTTCATGAATCAAACAATGATGAAAAATATAATCCATCCCTCGGTGATACAAAGTGTCTCCAATAATGAGGTATTTTTTGGATTGATGGTGTACATGTCGTCGGTCGTCCCTCGAAAGATGTTGGGGAAGCTTCAAAGTTTGAAGATATATTAAAAGATATCCATACCAGGGGTCCGAAGATGAGATAAGAAAAAATTTCTCATCGAAAAATGAGTTATTGAAAATGGTATCCTCATCCTTCCTAGGGAAGTTCGACATTAATTCTGCAAAGACTAGTGATTTCTTAGATTTTGCAGAGACAAAATTGAGATCAAACTCCTACAAAATCAAAATCCATTTATTGTATTTCGCTCTATGATACACCTTGTCAGGATGTATTGAAATGGAATGACGTCGAAGACCATGGTAGTCTTACGAAGTAAGATATAATGGCACAATATTTGAACCACATGCATGACTGCTAAGGCTAGCTTGTCCATGTGAGAACACTTAAGTTTAGGACCGATTAGATTTCAACTAAGACAATAGATAAAATTCTCATGGAGCTCGTCATCCTCCTGAACGATAACCATACCAATCATCCCTTTGAACACAACTATATACAACAAGAAATATCTACTATAGTCTGGAGGACTCAGTAGAGGTGTTGACACTACAGATTTCACCACTTCAATACTCCACAAGGCAAGCTCACAAGTTCTAGGAGTAATTGGGTTTTGTTGATGGGCCTTAAATCCCTTCTTCAACAGTAGGAACCAAACCCACCACCGAGGCCCAATTAGACTCTGTAGCGTTTGTGATTGGAATGGTTCTTTAGATCTCGCGATCCAGCCAATTTAATTGATGGGCTTTATGTTTTCTTGTGAAGACATCTCCTTCAGTTGGGATTTTCTCTTTTGGTATTTTCTCTTTAGTTAGGATAAATGTGAGGAAAAACCGGTGTAAACCAACTTGACCACACAGCGATAGGGAAGACTAATGACTGGGAAAGGCCGGGCTCGGGACAACCTTCACTAAAGCATGCAGACATCAATATTTTACCACAGGCTTAGTAATAATACATTAACCATGTGAGCACTCGATCGCTAGCTAAGATTTTAACCTAAACTATCCAAGAAACAAGATGAGAGAAAATTTAACTACTGCAGAAGAGGTTGAGCTTGGGATAACCCACTGCTCAAACATGAAAACGATAATACTATACCACAGGCCTAGTAATAATACGTTAACCATATGAGCATCCAATTACTGTTTGAGAATACTAATTATTAGAAGAAAACACATATATGATAAGATCAATAGCAAGACAAATAATTTATATACCATAATCCTTCATCATATACCCACACAACGATTCATCATTTCCATCATTAGAGAAAAGAACAAAAAAGCAATTGCACCAGATAACTTGACAATATATTCGATATCTCTTACTTGTTACATCTTCTCATGAACCGAATAGGAAATAGTTCTTCTTTAGGCTCAATTACACATGCATATGATGAAAACAACTTCATCTCTAGTCTAGAAGGACTCCTTAATTCATAGAAGCTCCAAAATAATTCTTAACAACTAGAAAGAAAATTGTTCTTGCAACAAACCATCAACCCTGATTAATTGGTAGATGCCTTTATTTATAATCTAAAGTTCTAATTGAATTTAACGGCTAAGTGCAGTTCAAGCAACACAAAATCGCCATGTGGCATCTTCTTTCAACATCTTCCTGAACAGTCAACTCAAGATATCTTCTTGAAAAGGATGGTTCTTCTCATATTCAGACCAACTAACAAACAATTCTTCACATGTTAGGTTTCATGGGAATCTATGTTGATTCATCGGAGTCGCATACATTCCTCTGACATCTGCTGCATGCACTCGGTACTTGACCAAACTAGAGTTCAGCTGTGTCACTCGAGCCATGATCGGATGTTCGGAAAATTGTTGCACTTGCCCTGGCTTTGCATCGACCACCTTTGCAAGTTCTTCGGTCCATAGCGAGCCCTGTTCAACATGCAACTTGGCTATGTCGCTCATGTCACAGAAGTTGTTGGGGATGCTAGACCAACATTACTCATCACTTCCATGATTCAGTCTCAGTGTTTCTTTCAGTTCTTCGGTGGAGTCGTAGGGCAGACTTTAGTCGGTGATCAGGAAGTTTCTCCCCGTAGTCAAAACAAAAGTAGTTTAGCGATTAATCAACCTATGATCTAACATAAATAAATCAAAAGATCAAAACATAGCTGTGCAACTTGCTAGTCTCAGTCATTTTTAATACTTACGTGATCCCGGACGTATCCTTGGAGCGATCTGCAAAGCCGCTGCCCCTCTTCGGTTTTAATGAACATCTCGACATGTTATAGTGTGGCTAATCAAGTACGATAGAAATGCATGTATGAATTATCACAGTACTTACATGACCTTTGGAATCATCAAGAAAGGGTGTCGAGGACACATTATGCATGTGTGTGCTCCCGAGGGGTCGGATATTGTACAGAGAAAGTCGTTAAATACTTCAAGAACCCGTACCATCAAGCATACCAAGCATCATTCATCAATAACGGGGGTTCGTAAGTTCAAAAGGATCGAAAGGATCGTGCGGCACATTTTCTTGCAACCCCTATTGGTGGCGCTTTCATGTTCTGGATCGCATCTGTTGATTAACTCCGGCATGCCAAATTTTCAAACATCATGTCACGAGGCATAGATATTATGTTAGCCAGCCTAGTGTCACTCTTTGATTTCCCTATAAATTCCAGGAGCTTTGCGAGAAATCCTTCTCATATGTTGAGCTCATATTCTCTGGAAATCTGGTTTGGTAAATTTGTCTTGGTGACGTCTAGTTGAGTGACTCCTTACCGTCAGTGGGAACTTTGAGTTTCTTATTCTGTTGCAGTTATGGGATCTCCTTCAAGCATGGGACGAGGTCTACGAGGCAGCCGGAGTGCGAGATCTCACCCTCAGCACACTTGGGATTCCTTTATGGGGGTTTCAAGAGGTACAACTATCGGCTCGAAGGTAGCGTCATCATCCAAGGATGAGCTTGGGGTGGTCGCAGATATGCCCAAGAGAAATACACTGGAGGTTGCGCCTTCTCCGAGACCGAAATCGAGGAGAAGAGGAAGGACAAAAAAAAAAAATATGGAAGGAGAGGGGGACCGCCTCAAGGACAAACCAAAGGTACGTCTAGCCTATGAGGAATCTGTAATGCTCACCAATCACTCGAAGTTGGTCGAGATAGCTGGCAAAGGAGGCAAGAGAAGAAAGGGGAGGTCAAAAGTGTCAGGTTCTTCCATCGAAAATTCTGCTCAACAACTAGAGCAGGCTCAAATTGCAATAGCCGAGCTCTACCAATAAAATAGGGAACTGCGATGTTAGTTGGCAGAGAAAACCCAGGGGATATTGCTGCCCCAACGTCGTGGGGGAAGCATCATCTGGATGCAGAAACAAATTCGAGAGGCACAAGACACAATTGTGGAACTGTGCGACACACAACGGATGGCAGCGACAACGAAACATAAGTCACTACAAAGTGTGAAAGACAAACTGAGATAGGACCACCGCATAGGTGATGCATAGTTAGTGGGTTCTTGCTCCACATTCTGGGAGTGTGGCTTAACACCTCTTTGCCATTTCTTTGTAAAATTTTGTAATCTTACGGTGATCGGGCCAGTTAGTCGAATCGTCGGAGTTTATTTATTCAAATGTAAACTGAGCCTGGCAGAGGGTTTTCCCTTTTGATTGTATATATAAAAGAAAAGTTTTAAAGTATTACTATGAATTAGACGTGTATTCTTCTTTAAATTTTTTTGCGTAAAAGAATATTAGATATTCTCTCTTTTTTCATTATGGTTATCACGTCATGAGTTTGTTAATGCTTTTCTCTGTAAAACTTTGACATCGACTTCGTTTATTGAAAATATTTAATCACATGGATAAAAATCATGTTTGAAAGACTAGAGGCCAAAGCGGTAGGTATTTAGAGTCATTGGAGTGATTATTACGTCAGGGAAACACTTAATTCCCTTTTCCCAATACCGAACTTATTTCGGGGTTCGGCGGTCAGCAATGTTGCTTTTATTTATCAAACGATTTTCATCAGCTTAATCTTCTACCGACGCCGATCTTCATAAGTGAGTAGGGAGAAATCTGGGTCGCTGCCTCCTTAAGAAATCCGTCGAGGTCGATTCAATCAATCGTCGACGATATCTATGCCCAGGATTATTCATAGGGTGAGGAATGTCTTGAATCCGCCGACGTCGATGAAAATGACGCTCGACTATTTTTTGGACTTCTCAGGCGATTTTAGTTACTTTAAACTTTTTCCGATGACAAAACACCCCAAGTAGTTTAGGGAAACTTTTAGATTGTTGATTCTTTTAATTGAGGTTAGTCTCTTTTAAATTTAATAAGATTTCTCACATGCCCCAACAGACTTTTTAACAATCAAAACATGAAAACATAAAAGTTAAGCACGGGTGGCATTTTCATACTGAAGTAGAAACAAACAGTGCAAGGCCCAAGTGGTACCCAAAAGGTAGAAAATAAGCCCAAACTTTTTAGGGTGTGTTGAGTGCTCAAAAAATGGCGATTCACTGGGTGAAAGAAGAATCTTTGTTCCTCCTCCACATCTTGGCTGATATGGAAGCTGATGGGGAACTTGATTGGTTTTAAATCAGAGCTCCTTTTTACTTATGCATTTGAAATTCTTCAGTTAATGTTTCCGGGTCTACTATGGGGTTTCTTAACCTCAATTCCTCACTCATTTCCCATACCCTAACTTATGTCCCATTTTCTTTTGACAAAATATCTGGTAAATTATTCACTGGCGTTAAGCCTTTAATTACCTTTAATCACTTGCTATGGTGTTGCTCCGCTACCAGTGAGCGTCTATAGCCCCGACGGAGTCACCCCAACATAACAGACATTGCTCCACTGCCAGTGAGCGTCCATAGCCCCGACGGAGATATCTGCATACCCTCTCCTACTGTTCACTCAATTTATAGAATCAACCTTTATTTTCGGTGAGATGCCCGAAGTGAGTGAGAGAGGATGATGTCTATTTAACTTGAAAAGAGAGGTGGTTAAGGTGAATTCTTTACCGGTTTCGCCTTTGGGGTTCATGTAGTCCTTTCCATCTTTTCCTTATTTTCCTTAAGGTTTTACCAACCACTAAGCAGACACTTCTGACATTTTCGGAAGTCGTTCAGTTACGCAAGTTAGATTAGAGAACTCCTCAAAGCAACCACGGGTTCCTTGATTCTTCCATTATTGAGTGTGAGCAATGAGTTTGGAACAGAGATCACTATATTGCATGACTCAAGATCAACCACTGTCTTGCTAAGAACAACCTTTTAAAAGCATAGGGAACAAAAAATTGTAGGAAAGAAAATCAAGCGAAACCATAATCGGAGCATCTGCAACAAAGCTTATGAAACACACATACAAAACAAAAATGAAACTCAAAAGAAGTTTTTTTTTTCTTTATTATTATTGAAAATGTTGTTTGAGGACTTGGCCACTGACTGGCAGAGCTTTAGGTTCAGGATCATCTGGAGGCGACAACCATGAAATAGCCGTGGTCAGGGAGTCAACAAAGATATTCTTCGCCCTGGAGATCATAGTGACGTTAAAATCTTCAAAATGACCCACCGACCGATGCACCATGCGTTGATAATTATTTGAATGTGAGGGGCTGCGATGTACAACATTTTTTACCTGATTGATAATAATCTCCGGGTCTCCAAAAACCCTCAATTCTTTGATGTCTAGGGCTATGGATTTCTTTAACCTTTGTACCAGAGCTTCATACTTGGCAGTGGTATTCGTACATTCAAATTCAAGCCTATAGGATAAAAAATGACGTTTATCTTTTGGATTAATAAGGATACATCCTGCCCCAAATATTTCCTGTGATTTAGATCCGTCAAAGCACATAGTCTGGATCTGTGAGAGGGTGTTGTTCGTTCCTTCCTCCTTGTCACCTTGTTGCTTTCTTATCTTTTGTCCGGGGTTTACATTCCTTGGATTCTCTGGGGTCCTGAGATTCACACTTTCATGGAGGGGACAAGAGCTACCAGTCTTCGTGCTTCTAGGACCTTTAAATCGTTCCTTTAGATCAAACAGATCTTCTAGATTAGCTACCGCTTTTGGGATCGTATGGGCCTTTGATCTATCTATATGTCTATCTTCCATAGGACCCATTTCTATTGAGTGCTCTTGGAAATCTTCATCATCAATAGTGAGATCTTTGAAATTGTCCTGATTGGTCAAAAACCTTATGATCTGTTCATCCCCTTCGAAGATTTTCCAATTAGAAATGTTATTAGGTACCGATGGATTGTAGAGAAGTTCTACAGTGAAACAGGAGGCTTCATAATCTTCTAAAGGTGATTGTATAGAAGCAGTTGTGGCTATGGAATTGGAAAGGGTATTCTTTTCTCTGGGGATTGCGGTAATATTGAAAGCTTCAAAGCGTTCTATTAACCTTTGCACCTCCTGCTGGTAGTTCTTAAGATGAGGGGAGTTGCAGTGTATAGTGTTTCTCACTTGTCTAATTATGATTTCTGAGTCTCTGAAAACCTTTAATTATTTGACATTAAGATCTATGGATTTCTTTAACCCTTGCACCAGGGCTTCATACTCGGTAGTGTTGTTGGTGCACTCGAATTCTAGCCTACAAGACAAGAAATGGCGTTTCCCCTTTTGATCGATGAGGATGCAGCCTGCTCCCGAACCCTCTTGTGACTTGGATCCATAAAAATAAAGGGTCCAAATTTGCAAGCGATGATTTCCATTCCAATCAGTGTTCTGCTCTTCGATCTTTTCTTTTGGGAGACTTAACACTAGGTCTTGACAAAGGAGAGAATCTTCCATCGGCATCAAGAATTCTTCTTGAAAGGTCATTTCAGAGTTTTGGGTAAGAGGGACATCGGATATGAGGGGAGGGAAGCTCCTGAAGTAGGAGTCACAAGAATAATTACCCAATATGGGGAAATCAATGGAGGCTGGTTCGTTTGGGGCTTCCAGATCGGTGATCGTATGCTTCAAATATCTCTCCCTATCAATTCAGATCATGTTCTTGTATCCTTTCAGTGGTAGCCAAAGGTGTGCCCAGTCAGTACTAAAGTATCCATTTAGCTTTTCGGACCAACCTCGGCTCAATAATAGCCCATATGCCTTAGGGATATCTACTACAATGATATCAATCACCTGCATGAAATTAGGATGTGTCACTATCCTGATCATCACATCTTTGATTTCCCCCATAACCTTGACCTATTTTCTGTCTAGTTGTATAACATGTTTATCACTTTTGAGAGGGACAACACCTATCTTATTACAAATGGCCAAGGGCATGACATTAGAAGATGCTCCGAAATATACCAGACAATTGTGAACATTCCCATTGAATACTTCGAACGTTAAAAGGAAAGGAAGGATGAAAGGTCTCTCCTTCCTGCCTTCTAAGCAAGTGTTTATTGTTGGTTTTCTTGCCAAATCCATAGGGGGAAAATTCTTCTCCTAACCATCGTCGGTGGTCGGGTTCTCTACTGAACTTAGAGCCTACAACATAAGGTATTTCTGCTGATAGATTCTAAATACATGCATAAATGATATATTATCTTTCAGTTTCTTCAAATCTTTGACTACATTATAATATAGCTTAGGATATTCCTGTGTATGGATGCTTACAGGTTTTTTACCAGGAGCGAAAGGAATTCTCGAGTGATCGGGGGTTAATTTACTTTGTGAGACATGGGTGGCATCGGTATCCTTTGGGTCGGGTTGACCCTTACTACGTGTTTGTACCATTGATATCTCTATGGGTGGTGCCTGAGGTTTAAAAAGATCATCCAAAGATGCAATCACGTCAGGATCCCATATCAACATGGATGTGTCTTGTGGTGGGTCAGCCTCTTCCTGATCAGTAATGTTAAAGGCCGAACTGCTGGATGGTTCGGTCAGAGAGACTTCTCCTAGAAAACGATCAGCCATTAAATTCATGGCATGGACTCACTGAGGACATTCCCTTTCTGGGTGGTTCTCTTGGTGATAAGTACAGAAATAATCATATGTGACATTCCCTAAGTCAATGTTTAGGTTGGCTGGGGGAGGTTTAATTGCTTTGAAAGGATGGTTTCTTTTAAAGAAAGGCTTATAGGGCCTTTGGCCTTGGTTTCCCTCACTCACATTTCTTTTCATATCTATAATCTCATTTGATAGTTTCTTGACCATGCGTTGCAGGTCTTCTATATCTCCATTACCCTTATTGGGAGTTGGTTCAGCTGGCTTCCCCGACGGTCTAGTCAAGAGGAGTCCTCTCTTGGGAGGGGGCTGGCTTTCTTTTCTTGCTAGAGATGCCTGGCCTTCTTTACACCCTTTCATCTGGAACTCTATCATCTTGGCTTCTTCAAAATCCTTCGCGAGGGTTTTCTTAGTGGCTCTTTTAATGAACATGGAAATAGAGGCCGAAAGAGCATTAGCATAGACCTCGATTTGCAACTCTTGAGCCGGTTTCATTACGGGCTGAAACTTGTTTAGGATAGTCGTGAATATTTGATTGAAATCTTTGACCCTTTCCTTTGGGGTCATGGTGGCTGCGAATAATTTGGCCATAAGGGCTCTCGTGGTAGTTTCTTCGACAAATTTGTCTAGGAAATCCTTTTGGAACTTAGTCCAATTGGATATGGATCCTACTGGAAAGTTAAAATACCAAGTGGAAGCCGAGTTCTCAAACATGTAGGGGAAAAGTTTGCATACCACGTCTTCATGTTGAATGTTCATAAGCCTGATCGTGAGTATGAACTTCTTGATATGATCTTCGAGCAATCTCGAGGTTTCAGGATCATACTTGGGGAGCAACTTTTTCGAGTGCTGAGGGAGATTGTGTACTCATCCAGGGACGACCACGGTGTCACCAACCAACCAAGGTTGGTTTTCTTGAAGTGGGACTTCTCTCTCCTCCTCATGACCATTATTTTCTTCCATATCTTTGGAGTCAGAGTTAGGCTCTTCCTCTTCCGAAAGTTCGTTAGGTTCGGAAATTTTGCCGGCTAGCGTCTCGGGTATGAGGTCAAGATGTTCTTGGATTTCAGTGATTGCAAAGTCTATTAAGTCTTCGACGAAGTGTATGAAAACTTTGTCGGGAGTGCTGACCACTAATCTACTTTGTAGTTTTCTTCGAGGGAGGATAGGGGTGAAGGAAACGCGTAGATTTGCCAAGCGTAGGCTCTGGTAATCCTTATAAACTTATTCACTTCGCCATGAGGGAGGGTGTAAGGTATTTTAGGGTGAATATATCCTTCCTCGGAGTGGGGTGAGTTATCTGCTTCGGGAGTACTCGGTAAAGGTGGGCTGTCAGTTGGATGACTAGCCATGCATGTGGGTCGTTACGAATCTATAGGCTGTTCGAAATATCATATAACTTACATATTCAACCATTCATTCTTAGGCCCTCCTTCTTGTGCCAATTTTGTTGATGGGCCTTAAATCCCTTATTCAACAGTAGGAACCAAACCAACCACCGAGGCCCAATTAGACTCTGCAGCATTTGTGATTGGAATGGTTCTCCAGATCTCGTGATCCAACGAATTTAATCGATGGGATTTATGTTTTCTTGTGAAGACATCTCGTTCAGTTGGGATTTTCTCCTTTGGTATTTTCTCTTTAGTTAGGATAAATGTGAGGAAAAGCAGGTATAAACCAACTTTACCACACAATGATAGGGAAGTCTAATGACTGGGAAAGGCCGGGCTCGGGATAACCTTCACTCTAGCATGCAGAGAACAATCTTTTACCACAGGCCTAGTAATAATACATTAACCATGTGAGCACTCGATCGCTAGCTGAGATTTTAACCTAAACAATCCAAGAAACAAGATGAGAGAAAATTTAACTACTACAGAAGAGTTTGAGTTTGGGATAACCTGCTGCTCAAACATGCAAACGATAATCCTAAACCACAGGCTTAGTAATAATACGTTAACCATGTGAGCATCCAATTACTATTTGAGAATACTAATTATTAGAAGAAAACACATATATGATAAGATCAATAGCAAGAAAAATAATTCATCTACCATAATCCTTCATCATATACCCACACAACGATTCATCATTTCCATCATTAGAGAAAAGAACAAAAAATCAATTGCACCAGATAACTTGATAATATATTCGATAGCTCTTACTTGTTACATCTGCTCATGAACCGAATAGGAAATAGTTCTTCTCCAGGATCAATTACACATACATATGATGAAAACAACTTCATCTCTGGTCCAAAAGGACTCCTTAATTCATAGCAGCTCCAAAATAATTCTTAACAACTAGAAAGAAAAGAGTTCTTGCAACAAACCATCGACCCTAATTAATCGGTCAAGGCCTTTATTTATAATCTAAAGTTCTAACTGAAGTTAACGGTTAAGTGCAGTTCAAGCAACACAAAATCACCACGTGGCGTCTTCTTTCAACAACTTCCTGAACAGTCAGCTCAAGATATCTTCTTGAAAAGGATGGTTCTTCTCATATTCATACCAAATAACAAACAGTTCTTCACAGGTTCAGGTTCATGGGAATCTATGCTGATTCATCAGAGTCGCATACATTCCTCATATATCTGCTGCATGCACTCGGTACTTGACCAAACTGGAGTTTAGCTATTGTAGCGTCACTTGGGCCCTAATCGGATGTTCGTAAAATTCTTTCACTTTCCCTGGCTTTGTATTGGCCACCTTTGTGAGTTCTTCGGTCCATAGCGAGCCTTGTTCAACATGCAACTTGACTATGTCGCTCATGTCAGAGAATTTGTTGGGGATGCCAGACCGACATTCCCCATTGCTTTGGTGATTCAGTCTCGATGTTTCTTTTAGTTCTTCAGCGGAGTCATAGGGCATACTTTAGTCGGTGATCGGGAAGTTTCTCCCTATAGTAAAAAAAATAGCAGTTTAGCGATTAATCAACCTATGATCTGACATAAATAAATAAATAAATCAACACGTATCTGTGCAGCTTGATAGTCTTAGTCATTTTTAATACTTACATGATCCCAGACGCATCCTTGGAGTGATCTGCGAAGCCACCACCCCTCTTCGGTTTTAATGAACATCTCAACATGTTATAGTGTGGCTAATCAAGTACGATAGACATTCATGTACGAATTATCACAGTACTTACTTGACCTTTGGAATCATCAAGAAAGGGTGTCAAGGACACATTATGCGTGTGTGTGCTCTCGAGGGGTCAGATATCATACAAAGAAAGTCATCAAATACTTCCAGAACCTGTACCATCAAGCATACCAAGCATCATTCATCAATAACGGGGGTACATAAGTTCAAAAGGATTGAAAGGATAGCGCCGCACGTTTTCCTGCAACCCTAATTGGCGACGATTTCATGTTCTGTATCGCATCTGTTGATTAGCTCCGGTGTGCTGAATTTTCAAACATCATGTCATGAGGTGCGGATATTATGTTATCCAACCTAGTGTCACTCTTTGATTTCCCTATAAATTCCAGAAGCTTTGCGAGCAATCCTTCTCATATGTTGAGCTCATATTCTCTGGAAATCTGGTTTGGTAAATTTGTCTTGGCGACATCTAGTTGAGTGACTCCATACTGTCTGTGGGAACTTTGAGTTTCTTATGCTGTTGAAGTTATGGGATCTCCTTCAAGCATGGGGGGAGGTCTACGAGGCATCTGGAGTGTGATATCTCACCCTCAGTGCACCTGGGATTCCTTTCTATGGGTTTCGAGAGGTATAACTATCGGCCCAGAGGTAGCGTCATTGTCCAAGGATGAGCTTGGGGTGGTCGCAGATATGCCCAGGAGAAATACATTGGAGGTTGTGCCTTCTCCAGGACCGAAATCATGTAGAAGAAGAAGGCCAAAAAAGAAAAAATGGGAAGGAGAGGGGGACGGCCTCAAGGTCGAACCGAAGGTACATCCAGCCTATGAGGAATCTGTAATGCTCACCGATCGCTTGAAGTTGGTCGAGACAGCCGACAAAGGAGGCAAGAGAAGAAAGGGGACGTCAAAAGCATCGGGTTCTTCCATAGAAAATTCCTCTCAACAACTAGAGCAAGCTCAAATTCCAATAGTTGAGATCTACCAAGAAAATAGGGAACTGCGACATCAGTTGGTGGAGAAAACCCAGGGGATATCGCTGCCCCAAGGTCGCGGGGGAAGCGTCATTTGGATGTAGAGACAAATTCGAGAGGCACAAGACAAAATCGTGGAACTGCACAACATGCAGTGGATGGCAGTGACAATAGAGCATAAGTCACCACAAAGTGTGAAAGACAAACTGAGACAGGACCACCACATAGGTCACACATAGTTAGCAGGTTCTTGCTCCACGTTCTGGGAGTGTGGCTTAACACCTCTTTTCCCTTTCTTTGTAAAATTTTGTAATCTTACGGCAACCGGGCTGGTTAGTCGAATCGTCGAAGTTTATTTATTCAAATGTAAACCGAGCCTGGAGGAGGGTTTTCCCTTTTTATTCTATATATAAAATAAAAGTTTTAAAGTATTACTGTGAATCAAACGTGTATTCTTCTTTAAAAAAAATTGCGCAAAAGAATATTAGATATTCTCTCTTTTTTCATCATGGTTATCACATCATGAGTTTGTTAATGATTTTCTCTGTAAAACTTTGACATCGACTTTGTTTATTGAAAATATTTAATCACGTCAGCCACAACTATCGGTATCGAGAGTCATTGGAGTGATTATTAGGTCAGGGAAACACTTAGTTCCCTTTTCCCAATACCGAACTTATTCTGAGGTTCGGTAGTCGACAGTGTTGCTTTTATTTCTCAAACGATTTTCATCACCTTAATCTTCTATTGACGTCGATCTTCATGAGTCATGAGAAATCTAGGTCACTGCCTCCTTAAGAAATCCACCGAGGCTGATTCAATTGATCGTCGGTGATATCTATGCCCAGGCTTATTCATAGGGTGAGGAAAGTCTTGAATCCACCAACACCGATGAAAATGACGCTCGACTGGTTTTTGGAATTCTCAGGTGATTTTAGTTACTTCAAACTTTTTTCGATGTCAAAACGCCCCAAGTAGTTTAGGGAAAATTTTAGATTGTTGATTATTTTAATCGAGGTTAGTCTCTTTTAAATTTAATAAGATTTCTCACATGCCCCAGAAGACTTTTTAACAATCAAAACATGAAAACATTAAAGTTAAGAACAGGTGGCATTTTCATAATGAAGTAGAAGAAAACAATGCAAGGCCCAAGTGGTACCCAAAAAGGTAGAAAATAAGCCCAGAATTTTTAGGGTGTGTTGAGTGCTCAACAGGTTCCTCCTTCACATGATAGGAAGAGCTTGGGGGTTGAACATAAGGAGAGTTCAGACTTAAAGTACTAAGTGTGTTACAAACAAAATCACTCTATGGCATGGGGTAAACCACAACAGACGAAATGATTGCAAAAATCAACTATGATCCCAAGTATGTTATATAAATTAAAATGCTAACAAGACAAGATAAAGATCCTAACTCTTCCAGACCTTTGATGAAGACCACCATTGAGCACTCGACTCAAATTGTTATACAACAACTTTTCCTCAACAACCAAGATACGCAAGCATATGGTGATAATATATAAAGTTAGCACATACAATATCATAATCCATTAACATTCATAACAAATATTCCCATGGAATAATAATTCAAATATTTGCAAGACATTAATTGGACAAGAAAAGAGTATTTCTGTTAAAATATGATCAACCGAAGTACAAAGTGACAAACTTCCCTGTCGTCACATCTCGGAACCGAGAAACAAAGTCCCTTCCAGCTGGGCCTCCACCACTTCAATCCTCCACCAAAGGAAAAATCATATAAGAGATACAATGAGGTTCTCCATAAAAGAGGGAAGATCTTGGGGGTTGAACAATGTGTTCAGAATTTAAAGGACAAAGGGATTCAAACTCAATGTGAAGTGAAAATTTCTCCATAGTATATTTTCTCTCAAAATTTGAATTCTCTCCTTCTCCATGGTTTGGATATGGCCCATTTTATAGCCTTCAAATGGAACTAAAGGGCCGAATCATAACGTTTCCAGTATATGGAAGCTTAAGGATCATGGATCTTGTGACATGACATGGAAAACTGACACAATTTTTAATTTTAATCACCAAACACAATGTATGCGGGATGTAGTGGTGCAACCTATGTATACAGATGTTGTCTAACTTGTAGGGCATGTATATGTGGAAAAATATTATTTTTATCTCTGGGAAGTGCAAAAGGGCACTTCAAGTTTGCATAAGGAAATGGAAAAGGCCTTCTGAGCAAGTTGCATGGGGTGAGGAAAATATTTCTATAACTGATTCCCCCTAATGTGTGAGGTTAGAGGAGTATCTGCAATGGCTGAAATACATTATAATTCCCAGAAGTGGAGTAATGGAGACCCAGTTGGATGAAATAGTTGCTCATGAGAATATTACAATCCATAATGACTTTGTACAAATGGCTTCCAATTTGAATTATACTACAGATCCATGTGGAAATATACCAAATAGATTTTCATGGCCATGAATAGGAAATACAAAGTAGATACATGCCAAATTTTTTCATAGTCATGAACAAGGCCTAGTCAAAACCAGTCTTATAATCAATATGAAGATATCTGTATACAATGGAGTACAATCTGATCTCCTATGATCACTGAAGTCATATAGGTACTGGTCCAATGAATGATAGCAACGACTAAGGAAATATGCTACTATAAACTGATATCTTCAAGTCTTCTACGCGATCCACCAAAGGTGCAAGTCTACATCATGTGAATAGAGGAGTTGAGGTCGAACACAATGATACTTTGTTTGATTACCGGTCATTAAGGTATACCATTAAAAAACATGAGAAAACCTACCGATAATGAAAGTAGGTATCAAGGCATTGAGTACATTCTTACAAGTGTGAATAAAGGCGTTGAGGTCAAACAATTGAAGAATTCATCAATCATGATACATTTATGTATTCCCAATTGTCGATGGCGATAGAAATTTCCACTGATGACTGCAATCCTCTAGGTACTCATAGGAATCTAGGCCTCGTTTCCAGAATATATGAGCTGAATTCAATGGAAGGAGACCCAATGAAAGGAGATAATTAAGGAATCTCTCATCATTCAACATGAGGTACAAAGCAATATCTTGATTATTTGGAGGAACTCAAACAAAGAGGATGTTCATGAACCAATGCCTTGTGCATCTTTCGCATGCACTAGATGTAAGCAATGCATGAAAAAGACCCTATGAATAGCAGGCAATAAGGAAAATTGTTGACAAAGGTGAGGAAACCACCAATAAGGCTAATGGAATTCAAGACACTGCACAAATCCTAATGTGTTAATATATTTCTTGCCGTCAAACACAAGGGAATCCCCCCAATCAACTACCAATGAGGATATGTATACTGTTGGGTTCAAGGTTACCTACCGATAATGTAAGTAGGACCAGGGTGCACAATAGGACTACAACTTCATGTAACTCTGAGACACACTGAGGGTATGGCCGACATGAAAAGTCAAGAGTTCTGATAAATTGACAATACATGCTTATAGACATCCTTTGAACAAGAGAATGATACATATGGACTCCTACAACATAGACTTGATAATGAAACTTTTTGATTCAGGAGGCACAAATTGTTACGAGGGAAAAACTCTCTATGGCCAAGGGTAAACCACAACAGGCAGGTATGACTATAGAAATCAACTCAATTCCAACATATGCTATGTAAAATAATTCACAAGATAAGAATGAGGCCTACCTCGATCTAACGTTCGATGATGTTCCACCATTGAGCACTTTGACCCAAAGCTTTATACCTGCAACTAGTTCTCAAAAGACAAGCAAAGCAAGTATATAGTGATAATATAAAGGGGTTAGCACATTAGATATCATAATACATTAATAAACATTACAAACATGCCCATGGATAATAATCATATATTTTCACGATACCAATAGGATGGGAAAGGAATATTTCTATTAATAATTGATCAGCAGAAGTGACAACATTACAGACTTCTGTGTCGGAACGGTTCGAAACCAAGAAACCAATTTCCTTCCAATTGGGTCTCCACCACTTCAATCCTCCACCAAAGGAAAGATCATAGGAAAGAGGCAATGAGGTCCTCTCAACAATAGGGAAAGTGCTTGGGGGCTGAACACTTTGTTTAGACTTGAGGGACAAAAGGATGCAGACTCAATATTAAGTAATTTCTCCAGAGTAACTTTGCTCTCAAAGTTGAATTCTTTCTCCTCTTTTTCCATAGCTCAGAATTGTGCTTTTATAGCCTTTATAATGCCATTGAAGGGCCGATTTGGAATGTTTCCAGTATATGGAAGGCCAAGGATGAGAGATCTCTTATCTTGACATGGAAACCCGACTCCATTTTTGTATTTTCTAGCACAAATCCCAATGTATGCGGGTTGTAGTGGAGCAGCCTGTGTATACGCATTCTGTAAAGTAGATAGGGCACGTATATGTGGAAAAATTTGTATTTTTAGCTCTGGATTCATCAAAAATGGATGACAAGTCTGTTGATTAAGGTTGGTTGTCATTGATGTCAACCCTGGAAGAAAGCCCCACAACACAAAGGTTTGGGTAATGGACCCAAGTTTGTTTGATGGATAACGGTATGATTTTTTCTATATTTGAAGATAATACTATTATATATGGATATTACATGTCATTCCATTTCTGGTGGTATGTGGAATGTCACATAACTCCTCTTGATTTGAGAGTTATGGCCTTACGAAGTTGGAGGACCCTCATATGTCATCTAGAAGCCCCAAAAGGTCAAAGTAGTCAAAGTGGTTTAAGAGATTTTAGAAGGTAAATAATAAAGTGAAGTGATGAGTGTACTATAATTCAAAG